>JBAMYA010047958.1:0-10106 GCA_037176975.1 Arrhamphus sclerolepis
TATATAGTTATTATTATTATTGTTGTTGTTATTATTGTTATATATAAAACAAACCAAAATCATCCTTCCTAAACCATTGTGTTTGACTTTTGATATGAGATGTTTCTGCCAATACATTTTGTTTATTTGTTTTTTGTTTTTTAATTTTTATTTTCTAACATGGTACTGTGTATTAGGGCTGAACAATGACACCTCAATCTAAAGAACGTTGTTCTGGAAGTCGTCCAATCTTGGGATGAAGGGACGTCTTCTCTTGGGATGTTTGACAATATTCTTTAAAACTTTCCACTTTTGAACAGTTTCTCAGAGTGTTGATCAAATCCGTCACATATTGATGTGCAGTCTTCTTTTTTTTTTTTAAATTAGTTAGTAAAGAGAAGGAAGGAGTGAGTGAAAGTAAGAGGAAGAGTGAGGGGGAAAGGAAAGATATAAAAGAAAAAAAAAAGGAAAGACAACCAGCAGCTGCATCTGTGGGGTACAACAAAACACACAACAACCTGGGAGACTGTGAAAAAAAAATTAATGAAGAAAAGCAAACAAAAAAGAAACAAACAGAAACCATGAGCCTCTGAAAACTCAACCAGGATCAATAGAATTATTAGAGCCACAAAGACGACTGTGGAGTGAACGAATGAGCGGGTGTGTAGGCATGAGTGTGTCTTCTTCACACGAGGCTTTATCTGAATTGTGCTTAATAATGGGGGAAGGGAGCCATAACCACCCCATCCAGCACCAGGAGCAGACACCAAGGGCCCCCAGATCCAGGCAACCAGCAGCATCCTTGGGAGATCAGAAGAGATAAACCAGGCAGCCCGTCGTTGGAAGGCCACGCTCCAGCCCAGCAGGCAGCAGAGGAGGGACCCAGGTAGAGCCCCCACGACTGCGGAGGAAGGCAGACGGGGGTGCATCCCCAGGGGCTGCACCCCCGTCTGCCCAGAGGCATGCCACAGCACAGAAGACGATCGAGTACTCCCAGATCCAGAGCCAGACAATCAGTTCAAGGCCAACCTCAAGAAACAGGTGTGTAGGAAGACCTCCCCTCATCACTCCTGCTCCCTGGTGTGTGTGTGTGTGTGTGTGTATGCGTAGAGTGCTGTGGAGCTTGACAATATGTGAAACTAAAGAGCAGTTAAAATGGAGGTGGGACAAGTGCAGGGATGTCTTTCCCTCTTTGCATTATGTTAACATGCTTGAATTCTCCAGACTGGCAAACTACGACCCCTCTGTTTTAATCAGGTAGTCACACTGGCTGATTGTTAATTACTGAAATCCATTTGATTTGCAGCATCTGGCTGTTACTTATCCTCTTAATTATTATGGAAGCAGTAAGAGGGCATTTACTTTTTCCAGACACTGCTTTTGCATTTTGGCTTATTTTTTTGCAAAATAAAGGTGAGGTGTAATATGTCATGCTTCTCCATCATGGATGGAAGACTCTCCAAGAGTAATGACAGCTTTGAAGATTTCTGTGGTGGATCTGAAGAACTCAGAGAGGAAGATTCTTTTTTTTTTTAATTTGTAACACATATCAGTTTTGTATTATGTGAAACTGTCACAAAACTGATATTACACGGCCGTAACATGTTCAGAAACAAGCCTGCACAAAACAGAAAACTATGTAAAATGTTACCATCCCACAATTCCTGGGGCTCTAAGTGCTACACAAGCTACTTCAATTCAAATTTAAAAATAATTTATTAATCCCTGAAGGCAAATTAATTGTTGCAGTGGTTTTCATTACATAAGTCTCTTCATTCATTATAGATTATTATAGCTGTGGGGAGGAAGGATCTCCTGTAGCTGTTTGTGTTTCAGTGGATCTGAAGAAGTCTCTGTCTGAAGACTGCTGCTGAATCATTGTGTTGTGTAGCGGATGCTCAAGGGTTGTCCATGATGTTTTTCATTTTATTTTCCTTTGCACAATCATCTCCAGAGGCTCCAGAACAGAGCCAACCTTCTTTATCAGTGTGCTCAGTTTCTTTAAGTCACTGGCTCTGATGCTGCTCTCCCAACAAATGACTGCAGATAAGACTGAACTCTCCACAGCAGATTTACAGAAGATATACAACATCTGGCGGCAAACACTAAGTTTCCTTGAGAAGTAAAGTCTGCTCTGTCCCTTCTTATAAACACCATCAGTGTTGCGTCTCCAGTCCAGTCTGCTGTCCAGGTGGACACTGGGGTATTTATACTCCTCCACTACCTCCACGACTTCTCCCATAATGGAAACACTGTTTGACATAAACCTGGTTCCCCTAAAAACCACAATCATCTCTTTGGTCTTGTCCACATGGTTGTTCCCACACCATGCCACAAAGTAGTCCACCAGTTCTCTGTACTCAGTCTGTTGTCCATCACTGACACATCCCACAACTGCAGAGTATTTCTACAGATGACAGGTAACAGACTTGTACTGGAGGCCTGAGGTACAGAGTGACAAGGTGAGGGTACAGTCCCCTGTGTTGCTCCTGTGCTGCTGACCACCTGATCAGACATACAACCATTCAGTCTCACAAACTGTGGTCTGTTTGTCAGTCAGTAATCCAGGTGATTGTGGAGGCCTCCACCTGTGTCTTCTGGAGTTTCTAATGTAGTCAAGCAGGCTGGATGGTGACGCTGTCTGCTCAGTCCAGATGACCGTGGGTTCAATGAAGCAGGTGTTTGATGGAGTCTTAGACCCCAACTCCACGACAACGAACAAACTGCAGTGGGTCTCTGAAAGGTGCTTATGTGCTTATTCGGGTGAATAGTTTACATCCTTCCACCATCAGCTGTTGCAGACGTTGCATGTGATGTCATCAGCTCTGCTTTTGCCAAGTTACAGACACAACAACCTAACACATCTCTGGCCATCACTGGTGACTTCAACCACATCCCTCGCTCTGACACATTTCCAACGTTTCAACAATTCTTCAACTGCTTTACCAGAGAGAATAAAATGTTCGGATTTGTTTTAAGCAAATGTCAGAGATGCAGCAGATCTTCTGCGTGACCTGCTCACACATGGCAGATCATAGCCTGCTCTTTCTCTCCTCAATCTGTAAACCAACTGTCCAGAGCCAACCTGTGACCAGAAGCACTGTGAGGAGGCGGTCGCAGCTGAAGAAACTTTGTGGAAGGAAAGAAAACGACAGGAAAGATCAAGGAACGGAGGGAAAGATGAAAGGAAGGACCAAAGAAGCGAGATATGAAGGGAGAGATGAAAGAAAAGACATAAGGATGAAAGGAAAGATGACTGAATGAAAGGAAAGACAAAAGGAAATATGAAAGGCATGACAGAAGAATTAAAGGAATTAAAATGAAATACTTTCAAGAATGTATTTGTTTGATTGAGATAAGGTCATATGACCAGAAGATGTCTGAGAGCCTGCAGAACTGAATCTGAATCACTGCAGCAGTCTCCAGAACTCATCCTGTCGGCCTGACAGCTCAACACAGAACTTTAAACTATCAGTGGTTTGCTGAGATTGAGCATTCAGACTCCCATCTGAACCTCTGAATACAACCACCTGCACCACCGCTGGCCACTGACATTGTGATGATACTGCAGAGCTACACAAAGGTGGGGTTAAGTTAGCTGATGAAACGGTGTGTGTAACATTTGATTTGTCTTTCTTCCTCAGCACTAGGCACTACCAAGCATTCAAGTAGACCATCTGCCCTGAGGATGTACTGTATAGTTCCTGTATCCTTCTATGGAGTTAAGGTTTTTCATTTAATTAAAAACTTTAATTGAAAAACTTATTTTTCTCTACCTTTTATTTTGAGAAGTTAAAATTAAAAGGGTTTCAAAAATGTTTAATTCTTTTCAGAGGTTGAGAATTCAAAGGTTTTATTGGACACATTAACTCCAGAAATCCGGTTAAAGCGAGGTTTGGCTCTGATGGGTGAGGCAGTGAGGGGATGGAAGTAAACTCAATCAGCTGCCTCGAGCTCCTGTTAATTTGAGCTTCATTACATTCCTGCCAGTTTCTCTTATCTTCCAAAATTCTTCTAACGATTGAAACTGCACACGAAGGTCATTCTGGAAAGATTTGGAAGCTGTTTTAATTCACAGAAAGCATGTGTCATTTTAGACACATTAACCTGAGTGGCTCATCAGATGCAGCACATTGTTGTCAGTTTCCTTCCGTCTTGCATCGTGACACAGAATTAAAATTAAAATAGCTAAAACAAAACAGTATATTTTCCCTGGTGAACCCATGTTTGAATAAATCCAGCAGAGAGAGTTTAAAGAGATGAGTCTCCCTGCATGAATCTAATTAGAGGAGCTGACTGCAGTTTTCTATAATCTCAGCATTTTTTAAAACCACTGAGCTCTTTTTGTGATCTATATAAAAAAAAGAGAGAAAAAAAACCCATAAAACTTGCCAGAACCCACAGTCAGCCTGTTGTCAGCCTTATGTTTGTATTAAAATGAGATCTATGCGAGCTATGAGCAAGAGCTCTGTCATCCAGCTGTGGACGACATAGGAGAAGCTTCAGATTTTCTCAAATTTAAGATTCTGGCTGATTCTGCGTTGTGTCTCTCATCACTATTCAGGTATCCAGCTGCTTTCCTGCTGTACATGCAAGAAAAAATAAATGCACGGCGATTCAGTTGCAGAGTTGAGAACTGTTGACAGAACCTCACTGAAACCTGAGCAAACTTAGCAGCTAGATAAGCACTATATAACATCATAAATATGGATATAATGGACCTGATGTCATGTGTTCATACTGAGCCCTCCAGTTATATTAAGATTTCTAATTGATCTCTAACCATACATAATGTGTGTTTGTTTATGGAAGGGCTGATAAAGACAACCACTATGGTCAGACAAGTTACCAGAGTAAGAACCAGGTTTGTTTTTTGTTTTATGAGGTGGTGTCTCACTCCCCCTAGTGATCATGTTTTACACTGGATCTGCTGGCAGACAAGGTTTTAGTGTTGAGTATAATGGTTACACAAGCCCAGTAACCACTTTTAAAGTGGCTCTGGATAATTTGTTGGACACATCCACATGTAGATTCTGTCATGTTGTTTTATTAAATATTTTTATGCAGTTTTGTGTTTAATATTTATTGTAAATGTTTTGACCCTGGAACTACGTTTTAACTGCTGCCTCTTGACCAGGAAGCTCTGGTAAGAGATTTTAAATCTAAATGTAGGTTTGAATTAATGAATTTGAGCAACATCCTTCTCTTTAATCTCGGACTATGCGTACAGGATGTTGAAGTTTGGGTCAATGGCTTCTGATTACTATTCAGTTATTCTATGCTACTGACATCAGGATGCAGACAACTATACACCCAGAGGAAGTTGGTAACAACAGACTTTTAAAGACAAACACCAAAGCATGAAACACTACCTGGACCCAGGTGAGAATTATACTCCCATTTCCTGCAGTTGGTTAAATAATATCTACTCTTGGTGTGTAGTTTGAGATTTACAGTATAGACCTAATTCAGGCAATTATCAAAACTTAATTATTCTGCATTTCTAAAGATACATTTAAAAGTTTAATTTGTTAGAAAACTAAATCAACTGCAACCAAGTAGCAACAAAGGGGACAACAAGAGGAAATTTCAATGTTCATGACACTTCATAATCCAGACATATACAGCAGACCAGCAGAAAACACATCACTAACTCATTTAACAATCACAGACACTCAAGAAAGCATGAACTAAAAAGATACACTTTATTTAAAACCAGCAGGGGACACCTTTTGTACAAAAATACACAACTGTGTGATTCAAGATTTGTTCAGCTTTATTCTGCTTACACCGCTGATGATCCTCTGCATGCAGCACCAACTTGGAATAAGCTCTTAACTTGCTGAAACATAATTTCACCGTGTAAAGGAACAAATCAAACAAGTAATGTCATTTTCACGGGAAGAATGCAGGATCCTGGATTCTTGAGTCTAGACAAAATGTGGTAGATCCATTCTCATAAACATCAGGAAGAATGCCGAACATGGGATGTTCTCGAAAGAGTGAGTTGAAATCATCTCCAACTTTTGTTGTTTTTTTTTCCTTTTTTATTTTTATTTTTTTACTTGGTTTTCGGTGGTTTCCCTCCTCCATCTGCTTTTTTCTGCTTCTGTTGCATTATTTCAGCATCCCTTGGAGAGAATAAGAAACAATTCAAAATATTAAGAGATGTGAAGGAAAAAACTATTTGACTCAGGAAGCTGTGACTGAGAAAGGCTTCAATTTGCTAAAGAGCATATATGTTGAATTCTGGAGGTATGGAAAATGGTCACGTAGTGTACTGAGGTCAGATTTACCCTGCTCAGTTGATCAGGTCTATATTCAGCAGTGTTATGTGTTCAATTAATAGTAAATGCCCAAGTTTCTTTCACACTTAGAGCTTTTTTCAAACCCGCTAACACTTATTGAAACAATGCTAAAAGGAATACATGGCACAGGCATTCCCAAAACATGGTTCTAAATAGATCTGTGTGACTTTTGTGCGCAGCAAACATTCTCAGTGTGTGCACATCCCATTTCTTAAATCTAGTGCTCCTCACCTCTGTTTCCGGGCTGCAGCAGAAAGCCCATCATCGCCCCGCTTCCCTTTAGTCTGCTCATTTTGTTTTTTGGCATTCTTCTGGCGTGCAAGCTCACGTTGATTTCCTCCTGCAGGACAGACAAAAGACAAGAACTGTGAAAATGAACAAAGGGACAGTGAGACTCAACTCTGGTTTGCATCTTGCAAACATTTCAGAGAATAATATTCATAAAGATAATTATATAATATCAATTAATTAAAAAAAAAAAAAGGAAATCATTAAATAAAGTATTTTTCCTATACATCCATGTATATTACAAAGTCATAGTTAACTTGGTAAGATAATGGTCAGTAACAAAAACGGAGGAAAACTTGAGAGCAGCCGACGTGGCAGAGAGGCGCTGTGGAGCATCTTCATGCCCCAAACAGTAGGATGGTCGGAAGCAAAGAATGCATGTCTCCTCCAGCAGGGTGAATGAGGACAAAGCCACACTAGCACCAAATAAAAAAATCACCACTGGGTACACTGTTGACAACCAGTTTGCAACAAACAGCGTTAATATCCAGTTATACTGGTAACGCGGTGCATATGTAGCAGGCCATGGCTAAGGCTAACAACTGTACACTAGGCTGATCCATCGATACTGACAAACATTATGTAACAGACGCATACTTTACACACGCAGTGCTTTAAGACCGCAGACACCCTCTAAGGGTGAACACAAGCAATAACAAATGAGAATGATAGTGAAAACAACAAAACAAAAGCGCTACGCTAGCAGAGCTGGGCTCCGTCTATTTGCTAACATAAAGACAACCCGAGTCGAAGTGACTGAGCAGATACGACCGACAACACAGCACACGAGGCCTTACAGTGAAACTACATGTTGATACCCACTGGTCATTTTAGCAGTCAATGCGTCTCTCGCCTAAAATCCAGATAAGCTCAGCCAAAGGGCCGCTGGCTCCCGTCTCGTCGCTCCAGTCGCTGCTCCGCTGTGGCTGCCAAGTATGCGCGAGACTTCCGCTGAAGACCCAGAACATTCCGTCCAACAAGCTGCGCATGCGCCAGGGAAAGAATTTTTACAAACAAAATTCACCCCCCCCCCCTTTTTTTTTTTTTTTCTTTTTGTCAAAAAGGCAGGTGGAGGAAAATATCCAATTTTATAATGCATGTTGTTTCTTTGTCATGCCTCTGAAAAAAGGAAGAACGTTTCTGAAAAAGACGTGTTGTTGGTAGCATACGTTTGTCCAACAGCTGTGCATTTTTCACCGACGCACCCTGAAGAGGTCGCTAGTCATTCACAGACGCTTATGAAAAAAATACCAAAAATCAGAATTTCTTTTTCCAACCTAAAACTCACGATTGACGACTGGAAGAACATCAACTCGGCTGACAAAATAATTGTTGCAGGTGATTTTAATGTAGTACTAGTACCACACGAAAAACAGAACAGATTTCCATCTCTACATAATTCTCATCACTTCAGTCATACTTTACAGATTTTTCTTGCTCTCTTGACCTTATTGATATTTGGTGTAGCCTAAACTTAAACCTGAAAAACTTTATTATACCTGGAGCAACCTAGAACATTCTCAACAGTCAAGATTAGATTATTGGCTGATAACTAGTAATTTGCTCTGCTTAACATCCAGTTGCAATATATTTCACTCTCCTCTATAACATTTTCAGTATCCCCTGATAATAGATTACCAGAATTGTGTATTTTACACTGGAAATTTAATAATAACATTTAAAAAAAAAACTTTTGCAATAAAATAAAATCACTTATTACTGAAATAAAAATTATGAATGATTTATCCCCTATTAGTAAATGGGAATGGTTAAAACTTAACATTAGAAAAATTGCCATTGAAGAAGGAATACTAAAGGCTAGTAAAAGGAGACAACATCAAGTTGAAATCATTTCCAAAATAAACTCATTGTGCAGCTTAAGTCAATTAAATGGGGAAAACTCTCGAATTAAAGCAGCTCCGATCTAAACTAGATGAAGCAAATGGTACTTTTGTCCGTTCAAGGGCCAAGTGGCCACAATTATTTTTCCTTGAAGTGCAGTGTGCCATGCTGCAAAGAGACCAGCAGCACTGAGAAGCTCAAATGTGCCCAGTTAGCTGTTTTAGCTTGGCTGGCTTAGATTCTAGTTTAGATTTATTGCTTTTCATTTTGCCCAAACATCCTAATTTCAAGTGCCTAGACTGGAACATCATCCGGAAGTGCCGCTGAACTTCAGCATGACAGTTCCATGGTGGAACTCAACACAATTGGAAGCCTGCTGGAGGTCACTGCAGAAGCCAATTGTGGAGCTCCACTGTGAAGCCAGAGCCTCACAGGGAGGGGCTGGTTGTGATGATTTTCCCAGCATAATTCTGCCTGGAAGAGTTGTGAAATTATTCTTTGTTAACTGCTCAGTTCCTTCAGCTGCGCACCAGCCAGAAACCCTCTTGAAGAATCATTTCAGGATTGCAAGTGTAATTTCTGCTGGGACCTGCAGTCAATCATCCTGGCTGCCAGCCTTTTTAGGGGGACCTATCATCTCTAAAATGACAACAGCAATTGCTAGCTCTCATAGCCATCAACAGAGCCATTGGCTAGCTATCACTCAATCAGCATCAAATAATGTTCAGCCTCCGGTTTGATCAGCTTGATTGCTTAATATGAATCTATCTCATGTGGTACAAAAAATTCACCCCTCATGCAATTCTCGTGGATGTAAACTGACTAGACCAAAAAAAATTTTTAACCAGCCATGGTAGTCAACTGGGATTTGTTGTTTTGCAGCCAGAACCTAATGGTCAGTGGATAATGTGCAGCAAAACTTACTTCCTGGTTGAGCTTCAATCCAGAGGTGAGATGTCTGCTGCTTGGACAGCACCAGGAACATGATTCACACATACTCTCTGAAGAAGCTAATTGCACTCCATGAATGCCTGGCAGCACAAATGCACCTGTTACTAAGGTCAGGGATCCACACAACCTGGCTGACCCGAGGCTGGACAGTCTGCATCATGAAGGACCCCCAGATGGGAAAAATATCATCCAACTATAGCCTATAACTTGCATCAGCGTGACATGGAAGCGGCCAGGATGAGTATTCACATGGCTGCAGGGCTTTAAGGCTTTGCAGACTGTTGCAGTGCTGTATTGTTGCATTTTACCATTGTGTCCCAAGTGTTTTGGATGCTTGGCTCTAAATAAATACTTGGTGTAGTCCGGTTCTGCCTTTAATACCGTTTTTGTTCTTTGGTAGATGTCTTTGACTGTAAAAACTTGCAAAATTTTTCCAAACACTTGGTAAGTAAATTTCTTCAAGCATCCTTATAAAACGTCTTTCAAGTTTTATAAGGACAGTGTGTTTCTTCTTGTAATGTTGACTTATGGGAATCATAAAATCAATTTCAAGGAGTTCTAGTTTGTCTCATTGTTGAGAAGATGATTCTTTACTGTTTATCCTGTGTGTCTGGGAACCTTGGCATAATGAAAAATGAAATTGGGACAAATCAGCTGCGTCCCAGAGGATTCAGAGAGGATTTTTCTTGGGTCTCATCATCTCAAGTTACTATTAGTGAATATGTATACATATATATA
>JBAMYA010047959.1:0-10105 GCA_037176975.1 Arrhamphus sclerolepis
CCACCCAGGTAACCAAGGAGGCTTCCTAAGAAGCATTTCAAGGTCCTGGAGGGGCCTAGCCAGTCTCCAGATCTCAAGCCTTGTACAATTGGTGGCTGAATAAATACTTTTTTGCCCCACTGTAGAGAATGCTTGTCAGATTCTCACACATTATGACAAGTATCAATTCAATTCAATTTATTTATATAGCTCATATTGGTATAAAATTGACAATCAAAGACAATCAAATAGCAAAGACACGAAGGAATATTCTCCGCAAGTCTAATTACTTCCACAGTAGTAATGTTAATGATAGAAAAAAGCAAACACCCTCTTGCACAGTTGAACAGAGACAATATTCTCACCTTTCCAAATACATTAAACCAGGTGTCCATTTTTAAAGATATAAGTCCATCTGGAGTCGAAGGTTTGCCGCTATGCGTTCCATACAATTTACATCCTTAAGCCTTTGAGACCACTGGTCCAGTGTGGGTGGATGTCAAAGTCAAATTGTTCCTTCACATTCTCCCAGAATTTTTGGAATGCAGGGCAGTCCCTGAAGGTGTGGGAAAAGTCTCCTGTTATACCACAACAACTCCAACACAGGGGGAACAGCTGTTGTCATAACTATGGAACTCCTTTAATTTTGGCTACTCTTCATGTGTCATCAGGTCATTCTGAATTTGGAAATATCTAAATAAATCCTTAGAATCAGTGCCATACTTTGCCTGAGGTTGTGAGAAAGCCCTGAGAGTGAATCCTTTGATTAATTGATTTATTGTAATGAGGTCCTTCACCGCCCATCCAGTGAAGCCACTGTCCATTTTTGCTGGCAGAAAGTCACAGGCAGTTTTTTGCTCTTTGCCCTTGATAGAGATAGAGGTAAAGTCAACAATCGTCTTGTTTTCTCTCAAACTTTTAATGTACGATTAACACATTTGTTTTTTATCTTAAGTTTATGCCTTACTTTTGAGTTTAGAAAGGGAAGGGTTGAGAGTGATATTTTTTTTTTCTGAACCTTGCTCTATATGTACCCATTTTGTGTCCATATCTAATCTCACCCATGAAACCAATTTTCCAACTTGTGCTGCCCAGTAGTAACTTCTGAAATGCAACAAGGCTAATCCACCCTAACCCTTGCATGCACAGAGGACTTTGAGTCTCACTGTAGGCCTTGTATTCTGCCATGTGAATTTGGAAACAAGCTTATCCAGAAATGTAAAAGTGGATACAGGAGCAGTGATATGTAATGCGCTAAAAGGAAAAAAAAAAAAAAGACAATCTTGGCAGGACATTCATCCAGATAGTTTCTACCCTCCCAACTAAAGATAAAGGAAAACCAAGGCCTGCAATCCAGTCTGCATCCGAAAGCTGTGGAATGTCATTTCCTTTCTTCACACAGAACTCGTGACTCTTCTCTCAGGTCCCAGAAACCTTTCAGTACTTTGCCCAGGCTGAGCCACCTGACAGCTGTGTGGAAGCCTATGTCACGATGTTCAGTCTCGCTTTCCTCCAAAAGTGAAACAAACTGTCTGTGATTCAGTGCTCTTGCCCTGATGAAGTTAACTGTTTTAGTTACAACATCAACAACATGGTTCATTTTTAACACTGACTCACACAACACTTCCTGATGTATAATACAATGCAAAAATGTCAATTTGTTCTCAGGGTTAATTTCTGTCACTTTATCCTGCATTCTCTTCAAAAGTCCAACATTTTTCCCCGTCACGTACATCGCAGCTCTCATCCAAAGCTGGGGAAAAATAGTCGAAGCTGACCGCTCTGTTCTTCAGCTGAAGTTCCAGATTCCCCGCGATGTCCTCAACCCTCCTCGTTACAGTCCGTCGTGAGACAGGCACGTTCTCAAAAGCTCCCTTTTTCTCCGGCATATTAGGGCAGCAGAGTCCGACAGACACTCCTTCATAAACTCCCCGTCAGAAAACGGTTTACTTTTTCTAGCGATTTTGTGGGTTCTGACATAACTTGTCTTGACAGCTGCATCTCTGGATGTGCAAAGTTTCGTAAAAAGTCCTTGTTGGTTTTGCAGCTTAGCTAGCAAAGCATCCGACTCCCTTGCACGCTCTCGATCAGACAAGTTCTTGTATTTCTCCTCATGTTTAGTCACGTAGTGGCGATTCAAATTGTAATCCTTGAACATGGCGACCTGTACACCACAAACTAAGCACACAGCTTTACCTTTGACTTCTGTAAATAAATATTTAGCAGTCCATGTCTTGTTGAAAACGCAGCATTGTGTATTGATTTTTCTCTTTTTGCCGTGGGCTGACATCTTGAGGGCTAGCTTACCAGCATCACATGTAGCTGTTCGCCTACGCATATGCATCACCACGTAAATGTTAAAAAAAAAAAAAAAAGCAATCTTTTTCAAAATAAAAGCAACACAGCCGTATTTCATGCACAGCATAAATAGGCCTATTTTTTTGATTTATGTTTTAATTTACTTGACCTCATGCGGGCCAGATAGGGACAGCCAACGGGCCGGATGTGGCCCGCGGGCCGTAAAATGCCCAGGTGTGTCCTAGATCTTTCCCTGCATCTTTGCTGGCGAATCCTCCATTCCTTACATTGAACTCTCTTATTCCTTTCAGTTAGCTCACTGATTCTCTTCCTCTTTCCTTTCATGTCTCTTGCATGGTTCTCTTTCCGTTTTTGTAAGTATTCCTGTCTGCATTGAGGGTCAGCATCCCTACGCTCTCTGTAACACCTTTGCTTCTCAGCTGCTCTCAGCTTAGCCACAGCTGTCCAAAGAGGGACTGACAGTGACACAAAATATTATCTTGAAATCTAAATAATATTATTTGCAAATCAACTCAACTAATGAATATGAATATGAAAAGACAAAGACTATCTACACGTAGGCATCATAGTCACTGGACTTACCCATCAGGATGGTAACACCAGTGACAATTGTCATAAAAAATCTATTTTACAAGATGGCTGCCACAGGGAATCAAACCACATGTTGACGTTCATGAATTACTCCCAGAATTATATATAATTTAATCAATTTTTACTCTCCCATGTTCATTTCCCTAAGATTAAAGTAGGTCATACCAGTGACTTGCAATGAAGCTTCGAAGGAAATCTTGGGGTAAATGATTAGAATTTATAAAAAATGAAAAATGGCATTGAACTTACCATGTGTCTGTCTTCATTAATCTTCAAAGAGAAAGTAAAAAGACTCCCTGTGATGTCATCACCATGTCGTTGTATGTCAAAGTAATAGTCTTTTGTCATACAGTGACTCCAGTGATGTGAATCCAGGGGATGTACACATTTATTATGCATTTTAGAATATTTTATGATATTTATTTGCAATATTGTGTTTTTAAATAGTTTGTGTGATATATTGGACCTGTATGGACACAACTGCATTTGAGCTAATAAAGTTTATGTTTTTTAACATAAAATAAATAAATTCTTTATATAAATATAAAGAAATCCCAAAATTTAAGAGTTTTTAAAATGCAACTGCCCTGTTGAGTCTAGGGACAGAAAAGTGGATGTTTCTGTACAACGACCCTGAATGGTTTAATGTGATTGGATCATGAGTAAGCCGTTTCCCACGTGGGGTGCGTTCTTATGATTGGCTGAAACAAGGAAGGTATCTGATTGGTACAGTCTGAAAAATACTAATAATACCTTAATGGTTTTTGGCTTCTCCAAAAGATAGCAGAATGCACTGTGAAATACATGTTGTACATGAGGTCTCCTCTGACGTTCTGCAAGTACATTTATCATGCCTGCTGCCATGTTCATCGTCGACATACATGCTACCCAGCCTTCAGGTTTTGAATACCTTCTGTGCCACTGCTATTTGATCTTCAGTTTTTTGGCTTTTTTCAACCCTCGTCTAACTGTTCTTCAGAATTTTGGTTGTTGCACACCTTGGTTGTAAACATTAATGAGAGGAGAAACAATTAATATTCAGCCCATTGACTAACCAAACAGATACCAAATACAAATGCTAGCGGAAAATGGCGCAGCCCAAAAGAATGTGTTGATTTAAAACAGATATGGCAATGAATTCAAACTACCTCTTTAATACAAGACCTTGTGAAAACAGATGAATAATTCACTGTCTGTCTTAAAACAAATAGATCCACATTTGTATGCTTGTTTTAACCCATATCATTAACGTGGTATTTGTTTACAGTCTGGTAGTTGATCCCTGGCACCTTGTTCCCATTCACAGCAAATATGCCAAGGTGTGATTTGTCTGAATCTCAGCCAAGTTACTACAGAAATTAATAAAAATATTTAGTAATCTGAAATATAAACACAGCGTTGCCATTTGATCAAATTACTAAAGGCATTTCCTTCTTCTGCAGTTGCCTTCACACAAAACCACATTGGTGTTGCTCAGATGAAGCTGCCAAATGAAAGTAAAGTACAGTGATCACCCTGCATTTCTTTCTCAGATCTTTATTTGCGTATGTGATTTGCTCTTCCTCTGTGATACTGCGTTGGAACAGTAATTACAAAGTCTTCTTAGTTCAGATTTCTCAAATAAGGTTCAAGCTTTCTTCCTATATTACTTTTTATAACTGCTTGAGGAGTAACATGGTCAAACATCCTGCATGAGAAATGTCTGAGTGCTTTGGCAGCATCTGTTTCCTTCCACAAACCTTAAATGTTACACAGCCCACTTAAGTTGTCACTGCCTCACAAGTAGCCACAGTTTTGTCAAAGTGCACTGTATATGAGGAGTTCATGTGTTTAGGAGGAGCTGAATCTGCAGGCTGTGCAATGGTCATGCCAAGGCCACAAGGACAATAAGAAATGTAGGTGACAGTTGACTTGTTGTGGTTTGGCTTTGGGAGTATCTTCCGTCACAGTTTACTGGGTCAGACGCTATAAAGTTAGGCTCCACTGCCTGAATTAGTCAGTCTGTTTTCTGGCTCCAAGCTTGTCAATTAAATACATGACCACTTCCTAATTGAGCTCGTAGCTCAAACTGCTCTGCTCTGACAAATGAGATGTTGAGTAAAAGGTCTGTTTGACTGATTCTGCAGGGATTTAACAAGGTGCTACATACATAAAAGCCTTTTTTGTTTGATTTCCAGAAGACCTTCAGGAAAAAAACAAAAAAACAACAACAGGGGTTCCAGACAGAACTGTGTGGTAAGGCCATGTTTTAAACAAGCAGCGTCTCTTCTTGGTCATCAGATTGTTTTTATAAGCAATGACTTTGTTATTATATTGCATAACAGATACTTCACACTTTAATTAAAACTCAGCAAAGTGACAGATTTAATTAGAAAAATGCATGTTTTAAAAAGAGAAATGTATAGATCAGCTTACAGCAAAAAAAAAAAACGTGGTGGCTGGAGCCAGTCCTGTCACAGGTGCCAGTACAGTAGTAACATGCATGCTCATATTCACATGTATGGTTAATACAGAACTTCCAACAACAAGTAATTAACTGTAAGTAATTAAACCAACACACATATGATTGTGCTCTTTAGCACCCTCTCAGGTTGAGAAGCAGCTAGGATGCCATCCGACTATAGCAGCTCTCTCCTTCTCACACTCCAGTATTTATGTTGACATGTGTAAAGGATCTTGTTGATCGCTTGCTCTCTATTTCTTGGAACTTCTGACATAACCCTCTTCACTTTTTTCACTTTCTCTGTCATGATGTTCACAGTGATAATGTATGCTAGATAGCATCCACAAATAATGTTAGTGTGAGTATGTGTGGCAGTGAGAGAGAGGTTCTTGAGTGCTCCCAGGATCCTGTACTACAAAGCAGGTTTAAAGGCTTATCAGGGTAACTTCGAGAGTAACTTGATCACATGAGGAGTAACTTCCCGACTAACCCGTACTAGAAAGGTGGACAGGTTTAGATCCAGGTCTGCTGCCATGGTAGTTTACTCCACATCTCAAACCTGGTCTAAGCAGGTTCTGTTCTTGGTTAACTCGAGGTTTCCACTTAATCACTCCCCTTATCAGTACTGTCCCTCCACCAACGTCTCCCAAGACGATGCCGTCATACCTGGATGATCTGTGTGACATTGGGGCACAAACTGTGAGGGGTAGAGCTGAAGATCTTTGCCCAAACATGCTTAATTTCAATCATATTGCACGGGTCGGGCCGAGCTTGGGCTTGCAAACCATTTTGCGCTCTGCAAGATGCAGCGCAAAATGGAGAAAGACGCTTCGGCGCACTTTTGCACCGGCAATGAAAGCAAAGTCTGAGGTATGGAAAAGTCTTGACCATGTGCATAATAAAAATAATGAAGCAGTCGGTTATATAATCTAAGAATTATACAGTCAAGGCAGCCCATTTAGGAATTAATTAACTGTACATCTAAGTATGTCTAGGATGATCAAATGTCCTCTTTTGCCCGGACATGTCCACTTTTTACGCCTTGTCCAGGGCGTCCACGGGGGAGGGGGACTTAAAAATTCTAATGTAGATTAGCCCAATTAAGAATGGATTATTCTGTTTGTCTTACAATTAACTAAACAGGAGTCGTGTGAGATACAATCTCTATCTATGAAGTGCTTTCACTCCTAACAGCAGTGTGGTATAATAGTTAAACTGGTGTCCACCCAAGCAGTAGATTGTGAGTTAGAACCCACCACTTGATATGTCTTATCCCCGCGCCATCATCGAAAACGATAACGTGCGCGGCAACATGCACTTTTATGTGAACGTGCACAAACTCCGAGTAGGTTAACACAGGTTCACATAATCAACTTCATAACCACCTTCGTAGTACGGAGTAAGCCATGTTTCACAGTACCGAGATGCCTGGTTTTGTCAACCCCGGTTTTACAGGTTAACTCCGGGTTACATCTGAGTAAGTTAAACTCACTTCATACAGGCCCCTGGTCTTCACCAGACTCTTAACTTCGCTTCATTCCTGCAAAGAGTCTGGTCACTTTTCATTGCCAAATGTTTACTTCCTTGTTTGCGGGGGGGATTTTCTAAAGCTTAAAATCACTGGTCTACCCGTAATTCAATCACTAATGTTTAGTGATGACTTATGTTATATGCTACCACAGCCGCCTTATACAGTCCTCCATACCAGAGAATATTCCATTCAGGGCTACTAAATCGTTTTCATTCAAAAAATTAATTAAACACTCATCTTGTTGTGGCTCTAAGTTGCTGATACCAGTGATCTTCTCCAAGACAGTGAATAGACTTCTGTACGTGTCCACTGCCATTGTAGTTTTCTATAGGACTCAACTGAACTAAATTTCTAACTGATGCAGCAGCTCTCAGCCACGCCCTTCTGTTAATTGATTGACCTGTTGTTTTTTGATCGGGAGTAAACCAAAAGAACTGACTTTTCCCAGACTATGTGGTGAAGTGAAATAAAATGGAATGGAATTAGTCTGTTGAGGACCATGCTAGTTCTTCTGAGTAGTTTCTGTCAAATAAACTTTGGTGGAGTTTGAAGAGGTCAGCACGGTGGCTTGGTGGTTAGCACTGTTGCCTCACAGCAAGAAGGTTCCTGGTTCAAGGCTCCACAGGGGCCTTTCTGTGTGAAGTTTGCATGTTCTCCCCGTGCTTGCGTGAGTTCTCACTGGGTACTCCGGCTTCCTCAAGAGTCCAAAGACATGCTCCTTAGGTTAATTGGTGTTCCTAAATTGTCCCTAGGTGTGAGTGGGTGTGTGAATGGTTGTGTGTCTATATGTGGTGATCTGTCCAGGGTGTACCCCTGCCCTTCACCTGAAGTGAGCTGGGATAGGCTCCAGCAGACCCCCCCTGACCCTGCACAGGCAATAGCAGTATAGATGATGGATGGATGGATGGACTTTGAAGGGACTTTTCTGTGTGGACTCTCCTCTTCTGTTGCTGACTCGAGCCCAGTTCGTAACACTTCTTATTCCCATGCAGGTTGCCAGTCCATCTCAGGGCCACAAGGGCCACAAGTAGACAGACAACCACACACACTTGCACTTATTCCTTTGGGCAATTTAGAAACGCCAATTAACCTAACATGCATGTTTTTTTGACTGTGAGAGGAAGTCAGAGCGCCTGGAGTCTACACACTCATGGGGAGAACATGCAAACTCCACATGGAAACATCCCTTGTGGGCCCCGAACCAGGACTCTTCTTGTTGTGAGGTAACAGTGCTGACCACCAAGCCACCGTGCTGCCCTACACTGAACATAATATAGATGCTCATTTATATTGTTTTCACTGGGTGTTTGCTTCCAAGTTAATGTCATTATCCCACGGTTCTGTTCCTTCCCTGCACACCTGGTTGTGATCAGTTACCACTCATTTCATATAAATGTATAATTCCTGGATTATGACCTCAGCTTGTTTCTGTTTTCTACTTTTCCAGTGTTACTGATTGTTGCTTTACTGGTTTTCTTTTAAAACAATCCTACTTGTCGGATTTACACTGGCTGTGTCCTGCTTTTGAGTCCTCCATCCAGTCAACCCATTACACCTCACCTGGATGCTTTATTAGTATGATCATGAAATTTGCTTTTATGGTTTTAATCATACATTTCTTGAGTTCTCCTGTTTGCTAAAATCATTTTTTTTGTGTTGCTGTTGGTTTCTTATTTGTCATTTGTTTAAGTTTGTTTAGTGATTTGTTTTAGTAAGAAATTCTTTGCACTGACACTTCGTAATAAGGAAACTGAGCCTGGTTTGTTTGACGTGTGCGAATGCAGCATGGCAGGATTCCTGATCTTTAGCACAGTTGGTGCTAAACGTGTTGTGCTTGGGTATGGGTCAGCTGCATATATGGATGAGTGCATGTATGCAATGTATGAATGACATGTAGCTGAAGCAGTTTCTCATGACAATCATCATCACAGAAATTCAAAGATATGAGACCAATAAAATTCTTCTGCATTCTTCAACATTCTGCTATTTTTAAATTTTATTTTATCTTATCTCCAGTTGTTCTTATCTTGTTTTTACTAGGGTTCTCCTTCCTTTTTAGCCTGAGGACTGATGTCACCTTCATGTATGTGTTCTGGTGAATGGCTTGCTGCCTGTACATGTCAATGTTTTTTATTGTGGAGTTGGGTTACTTCAAACTGATTTTACCTGCTGGTACTAATAAAGTAACCTTGAACCTAGTTGGCTGAAAGTCTGAGTGCTTTGGATGCATCATCTTGTCCTTTCCCCCCTTTCAAGTCATTCCCTTTTGCCACCCTGTTGTGCTCCCGTGCTCAATTTTCCTAATTTAGCTTTCTTAGGGCCTGAAGTTGAAGTTACATTTAGATACTACCCGTGGTGCACTTAGTGATGGACACAGCTGTTCTGTTCAGTGTACTGAATCGCCAGAATCAGTTCATTAAAAAGATTTGCTCAAAAGATTCATTTACTAATTTGCTCAGTGCTTGATCGGCTCTCTAACTCCATGTCTGACTAACTGAACTGAAACACGGTTGAACGCTTTCTGATTCAATTCATGGTTCTTGGTTTTCCAGCAGTGTTGTGGCTTTCACAAACTCACCAGAATCTTGACATTTTAGAAGTTTTCTCACTGTATGTTGGAAATGAATACTGTTTATCATTATTATTATTATTATTATTATTATCATTATTATTATTATTATTATTATTGTTATCACTGTTTTAATTGTTCAGCATTGCTCTTGGACTTGTTTGGCCTGATTCTTACGGTTTAAAGCTGTCACTCAACACCCACATTCATGATGTACTAGTTTGACTGAAGGCAATGAAGTGTAGTAATATATGACAGCGTAGAACTCAAAAAACAAGAAACAAACAAAAAAAACTTGAATTCTCACATAAAAAAAAACAAACAAAAAAACAAAACAAAAAGAAAAACAAACCTGTCTCTAAAAACTGCCTTATTTGTAGCTGAGCTCAGCTGACCTGTGAAATTAATAGTTTCACTCATGCTTCACTTCAGTTCGCTCCCCCAAAAGATTTATTCTTCTGAACAAACAATTTGGGACTGACACAACACTAGGTGCACTGTGTTTTGTGAAAATAAAATATGTTTTGTTTGCTACTCCTGCCTCCCAGTCTCCTCCACCTCCACCAAAACATTTGTAATCTTTGGGAAGAAATGATTCCTGAAAAAGATCGTAAGTGATCATAACAAAAATAAATAAATAAAAAATTGGTGTCTGAAAGAGTACTAATAAAAT
>JBAMYA010047960.1:0-10105 GCA_037176975.1 Arrhamphus sclerolepis
AGAAAATGAATAACAGCACAGCACAACTGGAAATATGTAATATGTACAATAAAACTAATCACTGACAATGATAACCTCAGTATTTTATTGTCCATGTCATTCACACCATAATATTAATGATACATTAATATATATATATTATATATTAATATATAATTAATACCAATAATATTACTAATACCAACAGTATTACCAATCGTTCAATATGGATCTATAGAAAATGACAACAAACATGCACTCCAATTGAAATTTTCAACCTAACAATACTCCAGACCCAAAGCCCTATATCACACACTACAACATGTATTCGGAACACTAACCACACATTAAACACACATGGCAACTCCAACAACCAGAACAGCCTTGCAGTCTACATTCTCTGTTACCTGGCAACTCAAACAGTCCAAAAAGGGACGCCAGCTTCAAACGACCAGCTCACCTGGGGAAACAAAATTCCACGTCTCAGGTAATGGTCTCAGGCCAGGTGAGGTCCGGATGTGAGGTATTTATTATCGCGACATTATTATCTAGGCGCGATCTCCTTAATCTAAGTCACGTTTCCACTGGGTCCTAGAGCCTGCAAGTTACTCCACGCAAGCTAGTGAGTCATGTCAAGATAAGATCAAAGTTTTCCTGCAGGCTACGCCGTCCTGCACCTGTCTCCAGCACATTAATGTAAAACATGAGACTTATGTTGTTTCTTTTCTGCCGTTGCTAAGCGACGTGAACAATTAAACTACTGATTTGAGCCTCTTGCATTACAAATAGTTTAACTATGAGAAATACATTGGGTTATTGTTAATGCCACAAAGTCTCTTGAAACCACATGCTTTAGTTTAGATATGGATGCCTGACATTTTGAAAATAACCAAAAACCACATCACATAACAGGTAATTAACTGTCTACATTAATTGAGACAGTCTACTCACAGTTATTCCTCCTAAAATTTGTCATTGTGAAGGCACAAACCCAGTTCACAATGAACTGACGGAACTTGTTTTCCTTGCTACAGAATAACTGTGAAAAATAATGTCCAGAACAGTCAAATACTGTATGCAACTCATGTACTCTAAGACTATTTTGCTAGCACGGACCAATGATTGAAGCATTAACTTACACTAACTCTTCCGAACTATTTGGTCTTTACACAGTAGGAAATAATTGAACATAAAGTGACACATACTTGAACATTTAAAGCATTTGAACAATCAGAAATGTGGAGTGTAAAACCTTCTCTTCTTTCTGTGACAGTAGCTGCATTTCCAGTAGGGGGGGTTATATTAAGTAGTTTTTCAGGTCCCGATCATTGACATGTGTCTCCATTACCAGGAACAGCCCAACTAAAAAGGCTTTCAGGAACCACTAAGGGACTGAAAAACTTTCCTGTGCTCAGTTATGAAAGGTACTCAGAGCGGCCCTGATAAACTTCTGGTTGGAGAGGACAGTGGTGTCTCTCTGATTGGGTACTTTATGGGCAGGAGATGATGTCATTTAGCCACCAAATGTCGTTTCGTGTACGAGTCGTTTTTTTCTCGTTTAGCGCCACCAATACACAATATACGAAGAGCAAACAGACACTCTACAACTATCTGTAGTCCCTTGAATATTTTTTTGCGTTATTTCTTTCATTTCGGTTGACAAAGATCAAAAGTGGTGCACTATCATCACCATGTGGTTTGGAATGGTAGTTTACATGCTGAAAGGACTAAGGAGGAGGTCAGCCCTGTTAAAAATCACACCTAGTGTCTCTAAATGGGTTTTGGTGAGCCATTCACAGTGACAGAGTAGATTTCCTTCCCTCCACTCTTCCATAAACTTTTGTGTCTCAAATATTTTATTAAAATACAAGATTCATGCTTCTGCCTTTCTTGTATCAACTAAAGCAGTGATTCTCAACTGGTTGGTCGTGACCCAAAAGTGGGTCATGGACCCATTTTCAGTGGGCTGCTGGCCTTGGCCGTCATCTGCTGCACTTTATCATTTAACTTATTTTTTGTGTGCGTTGTCATAAAGTGATATTCTGTACCATCTCATGTTCAAACTAAACCATTTTTTTTCTTTTAATCTGACAAGTTGAAATTTTTTCTCTATTTGGGATGAGGCTTGTTATTAAGGGGGTGATCTCGAAGCCAGACCAGTTCAAAACCACTGAACTAAAGAGGTTACCATATATACGACGTGGAGGTATTTTGTCTTATGCTATGTTGTTTGTACTGAGCTTTGCATTCATCCTCCTAATTTTTTAAATATTACAATACAAGACGCTTTTCATTAGCCCAGGCATTTAACCATTCAAGGTCTTGTATGTCTCTCTTACTGGTCTGCAGCTGTGGTGCCCCAGTAAAGAAGAACCAGAATTACTCCAGTTTTACAAAAGTGGCAAAAAAACCCCCCCAAAACATCTGTGAGTGGTTATGGATGAAAAGCAGTGGCATGAAGGTTTTCATCCGGGAGAGCAACAACTCTTGACATTAGAGCTGCAGTCCAACCAAATGAATACCAGCAAGAATGACAATTCCAGTGCTACTGGAGGACCAACTAACTCCAAGGACAGCAACTGTGACGATGTGGACTCAGTTTTTGATGCTGTTCTCACTGAGATTAAAGAGCTCAGGGAAGCCCAAGGCCAACTTGAGCAAAGCTTTGACAACCTAAGAACCAGCTACGAGAAAGAGTGCTCCGTTATTTTGGAGACTCTACATGAGAAACAGTTCAGGTAGTATATGCATACCACTATGGGCTGAGAGACAAGTGTCCCGTTTGTGATGTACTATGATGGTTTTGCAGGTGTGAACAATTAGAAGAGCATCTCACTGGTTTGACACAGGTGTATCAGAATGAATTTTTGAACTTGAAAGAAGAGTTAACTCGAGTGAAAGAGATGGATTACTCTCAAGAGAGAACAGATTTTCGAGTAAGTATTTAACCATTCCTACAGTTTGACTCAAGAATAGCATTCAAACTACACTTATTTTGGACAAGATAGGTGTGTTGTGGCAGGGAAACATGCAATACATGCAGGACAGTGGCCCTTGAGGCCTGGAGTTTCCCATCCCTGCCTTAAATCATAATGTGTATTGTTAGTTTCACCTGTGCTTTGCACCTTGTGCTAGTTTAGAGTTAAAGTCAGAAACTGCTGATGTGCATCATTACACAGTGTAAAAGCATTTGTGATCCAACCTCAGTTTTGGGGATAGGTTATAGATATGGTGTTATTTGCCAATAGTTTTTTTTTCTTCTTCTCACCTGTAGGGGGTGCTGGAAGTTTATCAAAAACGTCTTCTCAAGATGGAGCTACAGCAGCAACAGGTGGTGCTGATGGAGCAGCATGAGAACGCCCTAACACGAACTGTTCTTTGTAAGGTCATCAGTATGCTGCTAGCTATTACTGGATTCCTTTTGGTGCTGGTGTCCACATTGGCCCATTATGTTATCCTGCTGAAACCATCTGGCCACATGCTTTTTTCACTGCTTTTTGTAGCCCTCCTCTTCTTTATCTGGGAGTACTGGGGTATTTTCTCCAAGTATCATAACTTCTTTTACATACTTTCAACATCATAAAGGATAAAGACTCTCTGGAAAATAGAAAAGTGCTTAACAGGCTTTTTCCACTACAAAAGCAAGACAAGTCTACACATCAATGTTTTGCTGATCTTTACATGAACATCTGTGTCACTCTCACTCAGCAGTGCAAATGTCATTTGAGAAAAAAACAACTGTAGGTTGTAGGTTAAATCAATTATTAGTGTCAACAATATGCAGGATTACAATAAATGGTAAAATATTTCAGAAAACTTCATTTACTCTGCCATCTTTTCTCATTTCCCAGCTCTTTTAGAGGCAGATGCTTCGCTACCTGCATGGCAGGCTTCCTCTGAGGCACTTTTCCAGTTTGTGCTCCTTTTGTTTGCCTTTGCCACTTTAGTTCTAGTTCAGTCAGAGCTTCCCTCACATCCCTACTTCTTAGCTTTTGGCTTATTTGCAGGATCAGCCTTGGAGGGAGCAGGCTCATCTTTCTTGGACTGTGGGAGGTTTCAAGTGCTAGGGTGAAGGAGGGAAAGAAAAACAAGTCTAGCAGCAGACAAAGCTATTGCCAGAATTTTACAAATGATTCAAGCCATTAGTACGAGCATCCTCCCCAGAGGAGGGAAAAATTAAAGATAAACAGTTAATGACTTCTGTTGAGCATGATTCTCAGCTAACTTCTCACCATTTGCATAGTTTTATATAATTTACATTTTGTATGGCACAATTTCTCTTGACATTTTTATATGGTTTCCTTGGTTATCTGAGGAATAATTTCCCAAATAAATTTTGCATCACTGTTTCAAAATCTTTCGGGAAATATGACCTGTGTGTCCCCCTTTCTTTACGTCCTACACCACACTTGTGTCTTACCTCCAGAGTCTTTGCCTCTACATGTTCAGTTTTTCAGCTAAGAGGCACCTTTTAAAAACAAAATGTAAAGGCAGCAAAGAAAAACTTATTCTTACCTTCCTTTTTGGGTTTCTTCACCCCATCCTTGGCTACTTTTACAGTTTTCTGCATATTTTTGACTTTCACTCTGACTTTTGGTGCAAGCTTAATACACCAGGAAATGAAATGAACATTAGTCACTACTTAGTTTGGATGCATCTCTGTTGTAGGTCTGCATTTGCCACCCGCTGAACTTTCTCAGTGTGACTGTAATGATGCTGGAATTTGCCATTCTTACCAGCGTGCTAGTCTCTAATCCTTTTATTGGTTTTTTTGTTTTGTGATTGTGTTCGAAATAAAGATATCAATCTCTTTTTTCAGGGCTTTTAGGACCAAGGTCTTTAACCATTCACAAGGTTGTAGAGGGTATGCGTTTACATCACTTCTCCTCTAGGCCATGCCCCTCTCAGTCAGACTGAGTGGCAAAACAAACAGTGAACACAGCGATACCGGGAAAAATGTTGAATATGACATAAAATTAAGGACAGTTGGACTTAACATTGTCCTGTACGAGCTACCAAAGACCCAGTGGTCCATGAAAATTGACATGTGGCCACAAATCGCATATCCTGACATATATTTACCCTATTTCAATGCTGGAAAAATACACAATGCAAAGCCTGTAAATTACTGACTACTACTGTGAACTGTTACCTGGTATGTTTCTGTCATTCAAAGGAACTGTTTGACATGTTTTATAGATGTTAATATTTTACATTGTTGTTCTAAGCCGAGGCTTACGGTGCTTTTTGGATTTATCTTGGCTGTTTCCCCACTGTTTGAAGTTTAAGGTTGGAAAGTGAGACATAAGCATATCTAGACTGACTTGACAGTTATGTTAACTGTTTAAATACTTTTCAATAGTTTGCAGAATATCATGTTTATTTATCAGTCTTGCTTTACATACGGTGTTCATTCAAGCATTACAGCACAGCTTTTTTTTCCTTTTGAGAAAAGACAGCATTCATTAGCTTCTCTTTTCTTCTTTAGCTTTCAGTAGCATGTAAAAAGATAGCTCCCACTGCTTTTCAAACCTGTTTGTACAATCAATCACACAAGAGCTCCAATTTTTGATATTGTTCTTAAGTTTAGAAGGTATTTAAGCCAACGCTGCCACGCAGCTCTGTCCTTCTGGCACCCAGTGGGCGTAACCACAGCAACTTCTGCTGCTGTAACGTCAAATGCATCCTCTCTACAATGACTTTCATGCACTGTAGACACCAAAACACAAACCCTGCCCATTACAAGCTCAAAAATAAACTCAAATCCCACATTACCCTTAACAGTTCGAGTCACAGCGTTTCTTCATTATGACTGGTTTGGTTCATATAAGGGATGCTGGTCCTGACAAGATTATTAATTTTAAAATAAGCTCTGTTCTAAACAAAATAAAAAAACAACAGTTTGATAGAAAACGGATTGTTAATGGGAGGTACTCTTCAAAAGCAGTTCTAAGGGTTATGGGGGACTGAGGAACTCAGTGAAGGACAACATGTCTTTATAATTTCTTTGTCTTTTTGGTGGCGCTCGCAGCACAGATACAAGTGCGCCATTGATAAGTAAAAGGGTGCTCAAAAAAGGAAACCTCCTCCAATGCTATTACTATGAAAATGTTCCTGTGGTCCAAAATAACTGTTGTGATTCTGTTGTTAGAGCAGGGCTCTCATGTAGCAACTTTTACTTTGTTTAATGATCAAATGCTTGGGTCTGGTGGAGGCTAGGTGCAGCTGTCTTTGGGTGACAGGCAGGACCAAGACACCCTTCAACATTCCTTCGCGGGGCATCTGACTGAAATGGTATGACAGAATCTAAGCTCACTACTGAGCAAATGATTCTGTTCTTCAGAGTATGAACGAATGATGGAGTCATTTCCAGAAGTCCCTGTCGTTTTTGATACAGGAACAGCAATAAGGATAGCATTTTCTATTCATTATGGACTCAGATACCTGTTTTTTGTTTGTCTTTTTCTCAAAATGCAGTTTTCTGTATTTATTGAAGGCACCTACAATAACACTTTCCTGTTAGAAATGAATAATTAAGTCAAACAGATTATACATAACAGAGTTATGTCTAATTGGGTAAACAGAGGTTGAAAGAATGAAATTAGTTACTTAAATGGAAATTATGAGCAAGTCAGGTTCACATGTTCCTTTTTTGAAAGCACATTATGTTTGTGGTTGTTTTGTCTTTGATTTTAGTTGAAAACATGCAAATCATTTTTTGTGTGCTTATAGCAGCAAAATCTGAACTAAAACTTGCTGGCAACTTTCAGTATGAGAACATGTAAGTAGAACAACCACAGCTGAATGAAACCACATGAGACAGACATCTGTTAGAGTGAGAAACTTGTGTTCTGACAGGTTTGTCACATTGTACTTTTGTCATGTTTTGTGCGGTTATAGTATTCTCATTTATCTAGTGGTAAAGGTACAGCCAGAGGCCACCTAATTATAAAACATTTTTGAAAACAGAATTGACCTGACATTTCACTGTTATCCCCATTTAGTCCAACCTAATGACAATTTCTCTCTGAAAATATGTTGGAGAATATTTTGTGGTTTTCATGAATGAGGTGTAATACCGATCAATAAACCTGCTCTTTATCAAATGTTTTAATTGAAAAGACTTTTGAACCAGTTAACACTGTGGTGGAGTTGATTTAAATATATAAGGCCTATATGTGCTGATGGTTGATGTTTTAGTCGATGTATAAACCAAAAAACTCTGTGTGACATGGTTTATACACTGAGTAAGTTTAACCTCTTTCAGGTTTATTTTATTGTTAATGTCAGCTATTACTGAACATCTCCTGCACACACTCCACTGCAGATGGGAGTGTTTGCTGGTCCCAGTATTTCAAAAATGACCTTATAACTGGATCATTCGACTGCAGGATTTGTAGTTCCCATTTTTCTCTGACAGGAAAGGCATTAATGGCCCCACATGAAACTGCAATGTGGTCCTGGGCATGCGGATGGCTGTTCCTGGTGCAACTTCTGACATAGAAGCAGGGACAAGGGGTGCTGGCAAACGAGACAGAGCATTTGCATTTCTGTTCAAGGTTCCTGGTCAATACCTAAAGCAACTAAAGGGCACTTGAAACCCTCCCCAAAAAAGGTTCTAAAATGATTTTAACAGTAGTTCAATTTGGAACTAGACAAACTGCACCACTGCCTCATCCTGCACATGCATCTCCAGCTCTATGACTTTGTAAAATGGCAACACTGTCCTGGGTCAGAAAGACACACCAGCACTCGTCACAGTGTTTACTATGTTGTCTTAATCAGATGCTAATTATAAGATGAAGTGATCTAACGCTGTTCAACTGCCCCAAGTTTAGCATTCTGCAGGTAGCTAAGGGGGTTGTGGTCTGTAAACTTTTCTCCTAGCAGATATTTTCTGAACTCCATAATTGACCATTTTCGTAGCTTCATAGAACTACAATTGAACATGTTGCATTCTGACCAATCAGGAACTATCCCACTTCTGGGTTGAATTTATGGTTCTGATGCATGTAGCCTTTGACTTGCAAATGTCTCCTCTTGCCCTCATCCTCCTGGAACAGTACCTTCCCCAGTTGCATCTATCTTCAAAATGAATGGCCATGGAAAAGTTAGCACACAGCAGCACAGGTGTGTTCACAAACGTATTCTTCAATTCCCAGAAAGCAGACACACAGGCTTCATCCCAGTTGCTTTCCAAAGAGTAAACCCCCAGCCTGTTCTGCACACCTCCAACTCAACACCATTTTTGCCTTCTCCTGTTCAGCCACAGGAGTTTGGTTACAGCCACTTGCTAGACCCCAGTTGTGAACAGAGTGGCTCCAGCAAGGGCACACAAAGATTCCTCTATCCAGTGGGTACGAGCATTTAATTGTCAATAGTCGACACACAGCTTTAGGACTGCTAACTACACCCCTTTGTAGCTGTTTGGCGATATGAATTTTAACAAGCTCATACTGAGATGGGGGAAACCTACGATAACGCTGTTGGACAGGGACCTCATCAACTAGAGGTATCTCATGTTAGAGTAGATCAGTACACCAAATGTCCTCCTGACTCTGGTTAAACACTGAGCTGTGTTCAAGGAGAACTTGACTGAGACTGATATGAGGCCAGGAGACCTCTGACAGGTCTAGAACACTACCCTGTGTATGAAAAGAATATACATGAATGATGCATTCCACCTCTTTAGACTGTTCAAGTTTGATACCATTGCTATTGACTTGTCTTTCTGCTGCAAATAGTTTACCTGAGATAGTTTGACGTGGAAGCCAAATATCTGGAGTCTCAACATTAACAATAGGCGCCCATGCCTTTCCATGTTCTGCTGGGACAAAAGTCCTTGGAGCTAAAAGGCCATCAGGTAAACTTCTCATTGTAGACTCAAAACAAGCAGACTGAAATACACGACGAAACTGCTGAGTGCAATCTTCAAAGACCCAGCTGGAACACACACTGACCAACGTCCACACACTTTCACATGTCCTAGAAAACCAGAAACCAGGCAAATAGTCCAGTTGGTGTCTAGTGTAGTCTACATTCTAAAAACTTATATCAAATATCAAAACATAATCAGCAAATATTGCATAAAACAAGAAAAATGTAGGCAGTACAACATCCAGCATGTAAATTGTGGTTTTATTTCCTCACCAACATATACACAAATATGCCTGATTTATGAGAAGGTTTTTTTTTCTAAGGAGGAAATTAAACTCTTGTGTTTGAAGGAGCACCTTATTAGAAATAAAATATCCTGACATGGCATGCTTACTTCCATGCCCCCAAGGAGCAGCATTTAAAATGGGCGCTTAGTAGTCAGTTTCTTAATGCAGTGCTGACACTGCTCAAGAGAAACGCTGTAGTCCTGTTGCCACGACATCTTATATCTGGTGAATGATTTTAGTTTGTGGTTGAAAAGAATGATGCCACCATGTGACCATCTCGATTTGGTTGGCTGAGGTGCAGCCTGGCTTAAACTGACGCCTTTATGTCCTGCACTGAAAAGGCTGGTGGAGAGTCACCAAGCTGAAACTCTGACTGCACTAAAGGTCTCCACTTTTTTGATTTAGTGGCTCAAATTGCCTATTTTTGAGGTTTGTTATCTTCAGGTGAAATTAACTGATTCGTCTTCAGTCTTCAGTAAAATAGCCACTGATTAGAAAATTTGGATGTAATATTCATTTGAAAGAGCATGATTGTCCACCAGACATTTAATTAGTCTTTTTCATTTGTTTGGTTCATGGACATGAAAAGAAGTTTTGAGTGCTGTCCTTAATTAGTCAGAATTTTCTGATACAACAGATGTTGTTTTTCAAAAGACAGTACTTCCCAACTTGTTGCATCCAGTAGTAGGCGACAGTAGTGGAGCTAGTTTTTGATCACTGGCCTGAACAATATAGGTCTAACGACTCGACACCAGCAAGCCTAGAGGGACCATAAAAGCTTACTGGTAGCATAATCATATTCAAAATATCTACCATTCAAGGCCTATTCAAAACTGAAAGGCAACTGCTGCTTTCACTTCTCCCCAGAGCTGAATGTGCAAAGAACATCCATCCATCCATCCATCCATTATCTATACCTGCTATGTCCTGTGCAGGGTCACGGGGGTCTGCTGGAGCCTATC
>JBAMYA010047961.1:0-10105 GCA_037176975.1 Arrhamphus sclerolepis
ATTACAAACGTGTGAGTTTTAAAAGAAAAAAAATGAATTCCTTGTGTCTGTACAGACAGTTTAAACACTGGGATGTTTTGCTCCTTAAAGCAATACAAGGGAGTGTTTTTCATGATAAATAGCAAAATGAAATTGTTTTGGCTTCATTTGAGAAGATATCTGATTAGTTTTCGGAATCGTCATCTAGCACTCTCAGTCCCCCGTCTCTACTGTCGGCAAAATCAGTCCTGGTTTATGGATACTGTAGAGCACCATGTTACACAACAGCACACAGCAACAATGAAAGATGCTGTTAATCATTGTGCAGTACCTCTTCTTCTGTTAACAACTGTGTGTAAACATCTGGGAAGTGAGGAGACCAGTTGCCAGACCAATTTTAGGAGAAGGATGATTGTTTTCATTATTGTCTGATGCAGGATTCTAGCTGCTCAACAATCCTGGGCTTTTGTTGTCAGATTCATCATTTTATGATGTGCCAAATGTTTTCTTTTGGTGAAAGGTCTGAACTGAAAGGAGGCCAGTTCAGCACCAGGCTTTTATCCTGTAAAGACATCAGATACACACTTTTGAACTGCTAATAACAAGCTGGATGGCCCCTGCATGGTGTTCATGGTTGCCAAAAATAATTTAAAATTTTGATTCATCTGATCATAGTACAGTTTTTCATTTTGTCTCATTTGAGCTTTGGCCCAGAGAAAATGATGGTGTTTCTGGATTGTGGTGACACTCCTTTGCATAATACAGCTTTAACTTGCATTGGTGGATTGCCCACTGATCTGTGTTCACAGATAGTGATTTCTGGAAGTGTTCCTGAGCCCATGCAGTTATGTCCAGTAGAGAATTATGTCTGTTTTTAGTGCCGTATCGCATGGGTGCCCAAAGATCACGTGCTTCCAGTTTTGACCTTCAGCTTTGTCCCTGAATGCGCCCTTGATGATCTGCACTATAGAAGGTGGACTCTTTAAAGCCTGCAATGTTACACTGAGAACCATTTTTCTAAAATGGTTCCACAATTTTTTTATGCAGTGAAATGCTTATTTTATACCATGTTATGTTACTGACTTGTTGCCAGTTAACCTAATTAATTGTCAAATGCTCCTCCATTGGTTTTGATTTTCACCAATTGCTTTTGCAGCCTTTTGTTGCCTCCTTCCAACTTTTTTCAGATGTGTTGCTGGTATATATTTTCCATGAAATGGTAACATGTCTCAGTTTCAGCATCTATGTATGTTCTTTATATTCTATTGAGAGTAAAATATGAGATTTTATGAGATTTACAAATCAGCTTTGTTTTTTAACGTTTTACAACAGCATCCCATATTTTTGTGAATTTGGATTGTGCATCTTTTCACAGGTGACCAGGAGTCTCAAAAATAATAAATGACTGAAGAGTAACCTAAGCAAGAATCCAAACAAAAGACAGTCATAAGTGACTTCATCTTCATGCTTATAGAGGGACATATTGAGCTAAAAATATTGTTCCTTTGTGTTACTTTAAATAAAAAAGGGTGTACACTCTCACCTAATTCTTATTCCTTTGGTTAAAATTATGTGCATTTTAATTTCACCTTCCGATTAACCTCTTGTCTTCAAGTTTCATATACTAACTGCTCAGAGACATGAACTATTTAATCGTCCATTATTATGATGAATTATATTACATATTATATTACATTTAACATATGGTATGTGCTTCCTAACGTTCAAGGTCACTGGGGAGCTTGAATCTATCCCAGCTGTCATCAGGGGTTTTTCAAAATTTGATTGTCTGGATAATCAAATCCCCTTTTTTCCTATTCAGGATCAAAATGATCTCAGAGATTATGCCCCAGCTTTTCAAAACTTTTCAGACTGGATTAAACTGATCCAGATATCTCAGGATAAGGATTTCTATATCTGGGTTTTCTGCGATTTAATTCTCCTAAATAATACCATCTGCTGGACAAATTTTTTTTTACCATTTTCTTGTTAATTCAAAATAAAATCCTTACATCAAGAATTTTAAGACAGCCGTTTGTTCCCTTTATTCTCCATACTTGAGTGATGAATTTAATTGCTTATTTACATTTCATCCTATCCTCACTTTTATTTTAATTGTCTAGCTGAAGAGAGCAAGAACACACGCCTAGCTGAAGAGCAGATAAAGCTGACCTCGCTTCAGCAGAAGGAGATTATATTACGAATCTCCAGTCGTAAAAACAAAATAAAAAGCTGGCATTGTTATTTACAATGAAGACTAAAGACTCATTTGTTTTTTTTCTAAAATTTACTCTCAATAAATGCTGTCCTTTTTTTTATTATTGAACCCTAAAAGTAATTGTGCATACTTGTTTCTTACTTTTTACTTTTGCTAAGGCACACACTCTTTTAAAGACTTAATGGTTTTATTTTATTGTAAATATATTTGAGTGTTTATTTCCAAGTCACTAATGTACCAAGTGTGCCCTCAACTCTTGTTAATCCTGCTTGAATCCACCTCTCAAGGTGGGATCCTGATAATCCTGTTATTCGGGATTAAAACTATTCAAGATTTCTGCTAGAAGTTTTGAAAAACCCAACTGTGGCATTTAATCTGGGGAAGAGGTTAGATTAGATTATAAAACCCAGATTCAAATCTTCAACATCAAAAAACTTGTAATCTGTTTTGAAAAACCCATTTTTCTAGTTTAATCCAACTAGATTGTTTAAATCTTATACCTTTTAAAAAAAACAGCCCCGGGACAGAGGCAATGTCCTGTCGTAAAATGTTTGTTTGGGTTTTAATGATTTATATCCTCACTGGTTCAATTACTGTGGCCAGCACAAATTTTAAAGATTGTTCCAAGATCCATGTTATTTAACTCCAAAAGTCTCTCAGTTGGAGGTCCAGCCAAAGATTTTTGTGCTGCATGAGGTCAGGAACCTACAGTACTTCTCCTCAGGTCAACAGAGAGTGCACCACAGATGTGTCAAAAGGGTTTACAGTCATCCAGTGTTATAAGAGACTCAAAGCCTTTGAGTCATTAATTATCACCCACACTCTTCCTGTGCATGACAGACGAGAGAAGAGACTCTTCCACAAAGACTAACACCAGTTTTCTAACATATCCACTTCCCATTTTATGGACTCACGAGTCTGAACTCAGGTATGACCCCTGTCAGTCTAAGCCCGACCTCAGCTGCGCTTTGCCTCTACTACATCTTCCTATTAGACCTGCCAGTGGTGACACATCCGTTTGGTCTTAGATTGGTCAGCCTAGACAGGCTGCTGCAGCTACTACCTGAGTAACACAATATAAGAAACTATATACTGTTGGTGAGCAGAAAACACATTGTATATACCTGTACAAGATGTTTCTCCAGGAATTATAAATATAAAGAAGCAACATGACAAAGTGACAGAATAAAGTTTCACTCTGAATGCGCTTTAAAGTGTAGAATCTTTCTGAAAATCTCCTCAGCAAGACTAAATAAGGTTTATTTTTCTGATGCTTAATGAAAGATAGGAAGCACACACATAGCAGGGATGGCCATTAACGTAAATATTTGAAGAGCAGATTTAATTTTTGTTGTTGTTGTTGTTGTTGCTAAACATTATTTAATGTTTGCAACTGTTTTCAGTCTTCATATTACCAAGCCTTTTTGCCAAACACATATTGTGAAACATTTTAATTCTTTCTTTAACTCACATCTAAGAAGAAAACACACCTTGTTTTATACACATAATTCTGTTTGTCCTTTCTCCTGCTTTCCTCTACCTCGAACGCTTTCCATTTTCAAGTCTGCAATAGACCTTTACTGTGGTCTAATTTTTTTTTTTTAACCAACTATTCCACTCTTCATTAACCTCACCTTATCACTATCCCTGAAATGGTCTTCTTTTTGCCTCACTGGTCTCCTCAAATGGCCTTTTCCTGTTCTTGTTTCTCTAGTGTATCTGCCTCATCGTGACAACTTCTCAGGTTGTCTCTTCTTATGACCAACTGCATGCAAACATTTGATGTTGTAAGATTTTGACTCCCAGCACACAGCAAGTTGTTGTCGTTGGCATAAATGTCATGAAAACTTTAATTTTGTTTTGAGAAGGTTTGACAGTTTTAAGGCTCATACAAGCACCGTTGACAGAATGACAAAAACGCACACATGCGCACACACACGCACTCACAACTCACACACATACGACAACAAAAACACCCCAACAACATAAAAAAACAAAACAGCAAAACCTTTGCTGAGTAGTGATGGTGAGTTGTGTACTGCATCACCTCAAAAGCAGCGCACAAACAGAACGGCTGCAGCAACAAGTTCAGCTGTGCTTGCTTGCAGCTATGAGGTTGCTTTGACCCGTCAGAAGAAGGAAACTGCCAGTAAAGATGTAAGATGACACATAGCAATATTAAACTAATTTAGAGAGGTTGATGTGAACCTTTCTTTTGGCAAAGATGGAACAAAAAAAAAAACAAAAAAAAAACGGGAATGTTTTAAAGCGAAGTTTCCTGAGAGGCAAAAGTGACTGTTCTTTAGACTAAACTCCTGTGCTCTGACGGCTTCTGCACATGGGATAAGTGACAATCAAACGGGAGGAAGTAAACACAAAGATATGGATAGTTTTTGTTTGTTTGGATGAATCACTGTGAAACAACAAAAACTGTATTATTCATCTTGATTTGACTATGAAGCACTCTTTCAGTGATGCTGTGGATGTTTTATGCTCATAATTTGTTCTGTTACATGATGGTTGACTGTCTCAATGCAAGTCTTTTAGACTTCAGTTCCGCATTCATCCTTTATTTTGTACCCTCTCAGCAAACTATTACACACATGAAGAGATTCCAGGTCAGATAGGGGGCAATGTACATTTGGAGACACAAGCAGGGCAGAGGAGATGGACAATAGGATTAAGATTCTGGTTTCAGTAAAGAACTTTGTGCCAGTGCAGCTTTAACTGCAGACATATTACTGAGTCTGTGTGCAAACACAAAGTAGATTCACACAGATGTGATTCTGGCTGTAAGCCCTCTCAGGGAAATTGAGCTACTTCCTCTGTCGCTTCAATACCCCAAACAACATGTATCACTTGAAAGACATGTAGGGGCAAAATGGGTGTCAATAAATCATCTGTGGAATAGAGCTTCATTTAATCCAGCTAGATCCAGCTTTGGTTGTAACATGTTTTCAGTCCCTCTGTGCATTGACACAAAACAGCATAAAAGAGATGTTGCTGAACACATTAGCATTTTTTTTTCTTACAACACATTGTGTAAAAAAAAACAAACAAAAAAATACCACAAGTTATGACAAGCAGTCCACAAAGCAGTCATATAGCAGTGTGTGTGGAGATCAGCCAGACAACCCCATTACTGTTCTGACAGCTCAATCCTCAAGATAACAAATCACCCCTGTTTCTTCCATGGAAAAGAGTACATGTCAGAAATGTCAGCATGTGATAATTGGCTGAAATGCACAGAAGGTGTGTGTGTGTGTGCGCGTGTCTGTGTGTAAATATGTATTTATATATATATGCATACACGCCACCATCTCGAACCCTACTGTTATCTGCTGAATTGCATTGAAGACATCTTTGCACAGCCTCTAACGGGTCTGGTGTGGTAACCCTCAGCTTTTATACTATACACACACATGAATTCCACTGCTCTGGCAATGTGCCATAAGATCTGTGATCTATTCGTCATCACATTTGATGCTTTCAAAGAAATCAAATTTGAGTTTTAAGTTCTAACCTTTTATTATTTTACTAATCATTTCAGTGCAACTCAGTAATGCGAATGCTGGGACAAAGTGTGATGGGGGATATGTCCTTAAAGGCTTGTCAAACATCACCTCATGTATAGAATCCTGTTGATTGACAGAAGAACAGATAAACAGAGAAGAAAAGATCAAATGTGTCATTTCCTTCTGATGTTAACGGATGTTAATTACTACATATGTCTCTGTGAGCCATTTCTGCTTTAGCAAATATGTAAAACCTGTAATGAGTTTAGTGAGCAGAACCTTCAGTGAGTTTTTCCTCTGGTGCATGTGTGTGTGCTCTTCTATGAATGCACCGACACGCATGGATATGCTTCAGAGATCCCCCACTCCAGTTCCCAGCTATGCCTGAAGGGAGAGGGAGTCACAGGAAGTATGCAGGGATTTTTCTTTTAGCTTTCAGCAGCCGCGGCAACATGACCCTGCTTTGCCAGGATTTGTGTTCGTGGTGCTGAGAGATGACAAAAAAGAGAATATAGGGAAGGAGGGGAAACAAATGTGATGCTGGGAAAACTGAAAAAACAATTATGGGAAAATGGAGGAAATAGGAGGGATATATAAAAGGAGAGAAGAGCCAGCATGAAGAGGAGCATGAATCTTGTAGGGTCAAAAGATAAATGGATAAATAAATGGCAGCATTAGGAACAAGGGAAGAGTGAAGTGGAAAGACATCAGTTATGCCTTCAATAGCTTAATGCACCTTCCAGCTTTATTCTCTTAACTCCCATTCTTGCTGTGGGCTACAAGCTGCAGATTTCCTGTCAGTGTCCACCTATTTCTGGTTCCAGTCCAGTCACTCTTGTACATTTTGACTATGACTTAAGTTCATAATGGATCACAATTTACGGATGTAGGAGATCTGTGATTATTATATGGAGGAATGATTTGATATTGATGAAACAATGGGCTGAATTTGTGTTGGTTTACATAGGAAACTCTAGGTATTCTCTCAGTATTTTCTTCCCACTATTATGTTGTGAAATAACAGTGATAGCATGCCAGGGAAGGAAACTTGTCAGCTGTTCCCACTGTGCTGAAAACAACAGGGAGACAGACAGAGAAAAACAGAGCCATACATTGTGTGTTTCTAAGTCTTATACTGAATATTTATGTGACTCCAGTGTGTTTGTGATTCTTATAAATGGATATCATTTCTGCTTTAGTTCAGTAACCATAAAAACAACTCGACTGGGCTCATAAAATGAGACTCATTACATGTGTGTATTCATTAGAAATGCAACATAAATGGAGGAAATAAAATATCTTTATTGGATTATTTGTTTCACATCCACAAACTGTCACGTCTCCTCTGTTTATTTCAGAACAAATATATTTGTTTTTGTTTCTAGGACAGTGATTTTTTTTTTTTCTTTTTTAAATCAAACCTGCTTATCACAAGACGATGTTAAACTGTTAGATTTCAAACATCTGTTAGTGGTTGGGTAGAAGAAAGTGCTGTACATGAGTTTGACTGCTTCCTCTCAGTCAGACAGAAGCTCCTTACATGCTGCCTTTTCTTTGCAGACTATTTCCACCTTTTCCTGGTCTCGGTGTGTATTTAACTGCCAGGAAAGGCAAACATTCAGAACCCCTTTTTTTCCACCTTCCAGTGTTGATAAAAAGGAGAGCCGGCTTTCGTACGGGGCATCCCACAATTTCATAACCAAGTGCAACATTTTAGCAACATTCTGGTCACATCTTACATGCGTGAGACCATCGTAGGAAAACAAGGCAGACATAATTTTCTGAACGTATTTTATTCTTCTCTGCTCAAACAACGTAACAATGTTGAATTGTGAATTTTTGAAATATCTCATGAAACATTTGAATGAACACAGGTACCCTCGTTCTGCATTCATTTGTTACTTAGGTTAGGGGTCAATTAAAACGGTGAAGGAAGAAGTTCCACCAATTAAACAAGATTTTGGCTTGGCTGGTATACAGTGCATGTCATGGATGATGTCACATATCACATTGACAGCATTGAGTTGCCCTTATACTTCTGGAATGCTGGATTTATGCATGTAAGGGGGTTAATTCACTGAACCTTTCAGCCATGCTTGGTCCAGTATGTAAAAGCCACTGGGATGAAAGTGGTAGCACATGTTTCTTAAATTACAGAATGCAAGTATTACTGAGCATCACTGTTATTAATGATACCTCATTTAAATCACAGTTTGACTGCATTGCCATTTTGTCATATTACAATTAAGTCATTGAGCAATCATAAACTGAAGAAAAAGAGAAAAGAGAACCTGGATGATCAACATAAGAACTGAAAAAAAGAGTGCATCATTGTCTGCAGTGCATCCATTTTTTTTGTCTCTGTCCCTCTCTTACACACACACACAAACACACATACACACATAATATAGCGGTCAGCGAGAAGCAATTTCACAGATGTTGGTCTGAACCATCTCAGCCTCTGAAACTTCATTACAGTGTCTGGCACCAGACTGTTGTGCACACGTGTCTTTTGTGGAGCCCTGAATGTGGTACTTAATGATAACAAGGTGGACATGAACACTGGCCAAGTGTTATTGTCAGTGGTCTGGTAAAGGCTAAGTGACATTGTGCAACGGCAACAGCAAAAGCAATAATTTGTTGTACAGAAATGATGAATTAACAGAAGTACAATTAGAAGCTATGGAGCTTTCAGACAAATAACAGAACTAACACAACTGCTGGTCTCAGATATTGGCACTGTTGCCAGTGTCTTATTTCTTATCTGATTTAACATTTGTCTTGTATGTTTGTGTGTATATCTGTGTGTGTTTATCTGCATCAGCTGCTTAAAACAAATAAGAACTGAAATCAAGAAATACTCTGATAAAAGTATGACTCAGCCAAATTGACACCATTAATCAGGCCGTTCCAAAACCTTTAGACTCAAATACACCAAATCAGACCACCATAAGAAGTTCAACACAAATTTTATACCTAGCACTTGCACAAAGTGCTAGTTATAACATTACACTGTCTCTGTATGAGAGTCAGTGCACCTTTTTATTTGTTGTACCTCCCAAGACATGTCCATTGACATAACTTGGGACTCACATGTGCAGAACACATCTTTCTGTAGATCTTCGTCCGTTACACATATACTTTATATGGAGCACAAGTCTTCAACTTGATTCAAGCAGATGGTCTAAAGTTTCTGACATTATTTGCCACTACTCAAGTTGACTGTAGTCTACTTCAGTTTACAGTACTGACTGTATGCTCTCTATGTGGGCCGGCTCGCCTTCTTATCATTATAGAGCCATGCGAAGGTGCAGTGACACAGAGATAGGACACATAAAAACCTCACTGAAGGGTCATTCTACCATATTATGACCATCTCTTAGATTAGAAGTGTCAAACATCTTTTCAGAAAGAGTTTAACAGCCACTTTACACACTACAGGGTTCATTTTCGGTCAACTTGAGGGGAAAAAAAGCTCTATTCTAGTTTTTGGTAAACAAGGCTTATGGGCTTATATTGTAATTCACAAACATGGATATGCTAGTATGCCATATCCATGTCAGATGTTTTTCACCCACAAAATTACAACTTCACAAATTTATAAATATTTCTTCATGGAATAAATTAGTGTGCAAGTGTTTGCAGGACTGACAAACTGTTATCGAGATTAAAAGATCCACAATAAATGTGAAATGGATAGACTGACATCGCTTCCAAGGCTGTTTTGACTCTTACAAAAATGCTAGTTAGATCAGTCATAGTTTGAATATGAAGATGAGTGTGAATGATCATATTCTTTGTGGATTAGACACCTGTATAGGACAGAACCTTTGTTAGCTGAGATAGACTCCAGCCCCTGCGAGCCTCTACAGGATAAAGCATGTAACTTTTAGGTGAATGATTTACCAACAGCACAAGAAAACCCAGATTGCTGAGTATATAAATAAAACAACACAGTGAAAGTCAGTGTGACACAGCTACAGACACATAATAGAGCACAAAGACTTCACACCATGCTAACTAAAACTGTGCCTTTAGTCTTAATACCAACACCACCACAAATAGTCCATACAAACTATCTTTCTTTTTCATTTTAATTATTTTCAGGCCACTTCACACATGTCAATTAAACTGAGTTTAAATAGAACGACAAGTGATCGTCAGAATGACTGCAGTTGACTGTTGATTGTGGTGCTTGTCGGTCCCTTTTGGGTTGTTGTCTCTCACACTCTTTCGTCACTCTCAGTCTCTGCATGTCTCTCATTTCTTGTGTTCTCACATTTCTGCCCTGCTCTTGACATAGACAAAACACGTGGTATGAATATCTATCTATCTATCTATCTATCTATCTATCTATCTATCTATCTATCTATCTATCTATCTATCTATCTAT
>JBAMYA010047962.1:0-10104 GCA_037176975.1 Arrhamphus sclerolepis
ACTCAGTAAAGTCTGAGTAGACCAAGAGTACTCGAGTGGTCAACAAGACTAGAAAAAAAAGCAAAAAACTATATTACCACAGTCCAACAACACTCTTCATGTAAATTAGCATCTAAATTGCCATCTCGGGCGGTGAGGTTCCATCTGATTGGCCAAATTAATCACAGACATTCAGTGTGTCAATGCATTGCACTCAAATAATAGACGACCATTTATTTCAATATTATTTTGTCTCTGCAACACTAATACTACGTATGCTGACACCACAGTGATGATATATACAAATTTATACATGTGTAACTATATTTGTACTTGCGTATATATTGTACATATGTGAAGCAGGGAGGTAAGCAAGCTTTGCTTCGCCTACTCCCTCCTTTTCGAACATATCATCATCACCATCAACAATAATACTAAAGTAAAGCATTTGTTCACAAATGGAAACACAGTATTTATTTCATCCATGATGTGCAGTATCACAAGATGAAATGTTGCACATGGTGTAACTTGACAATCAAAACAAATACAGGAACATGTAAAACTATGAGAGACCGTGACAGTAAAATGTGTCACATCTGTATTGCTTTTGCCTAAAAATAAAAGGCCAGTAATGCCTTTTCAGTTTAACAGTTAACTTTAGTGTCAAACGTTGCCATTTTTCCATTCATCGGCTAAATCAAGACCAGAGCAGTTACACAATTCTAAAGCCTACTTAAGTGTAATTATCAATTATCATTCTTAAGTGTAATTTATAGCTCAGAGACTAAGGAATGAAGAACAGTTTTCTTTAAAAGCACCGTGCAGGCTACAGGCTTTACATTTCAGAAACATAAGACAGCAGTTTAAGGAAGTGAACCACCCAAGAAGCTGTTCTTTTTTCATAAAGCAGCTCTTTATGTTTTATAAAAAGCTGACAAAACCACCTCGGGTTCTGTCCTCCCTAAACAAGGCACACTTATTGAGTTGAACTGAAAAACAGATCATTTGTTTTGCAATGAAGGATCAAAATGTTAGAGGCATAACACCAAGAAATTCCACATTTAAAGACTGTTCAAGAAAAAAGTTTCAAATATTTTTAAGGGTATAATTGCAAAAGGTAATTTGAAAACTGTCATCACTGAAATCATTTTTTTTCTCCTTCTAATTGAGCCAGAAGGGGGCAGTGTGCAGGTTTTCATTCTCCCCAACTGTGATAAGCTCCTGCCCTCACAGAATTACATGCCCTATTAATGTCTTTCCTTTCTCCGTCCATGACAACCCACTGGCCTGCAACTACAAACTGGATTGCACTTTACAAGCATTACATGAGAGGAACAAATCCTATTTGGACCACACCGACTCTAAAAATAGGAATCCCTCCTTTTACAGTAAATCACTCTTGCTTCGAATCCTCATTTGGTCCATCACTATGTAGATTTGCTCTGATCTCGTACTTTGCTGGCCTGTACACTGGCAAAGCAACTGGGACAATCTGCAACAGGCTCAAACCCCATCCCCCTCAGACAAACACCCAATTTGTATGCAAACATCAGCATGAAACTAAATGATATGCAATTAATATAACAACAGATTGGCTGGCATGATGACACTGCCCTACAGGTAAAAGAAAAAGAAAATCAACTTAGGACACAATATATCAAGAATACCTGAATTTTAATAGGAAACTTATTTTCTTCTCTTCACGTACTGTATCAAAAAGAATACTTGAGTGGCCTATTTTTTTTATTCAGTTAGTCTGGCAACCAGCAATCATACTGGCGCTGTGGCACCAGGGGGAAATCATTCCCACTCAGACACAAAGAGGAAATGGCTAATATCATCTTACAAATTAGTCTGTAAAAATGAATGAGCTGAGAGGAGAATTTTTATTCTTTTTGACAGTACAGTAAGAGTCAACATGCATTTGTTTCAGCTCTCTTCATTTGAGAGATCTGTATTTTGTGGGACACGGACAAAAATGTAGAAAAATGAATAGAGGTTGTATAATAATGCAGTTTACATGGACAGAAACGCATACCAGTGTTTCTGGAAACAACTGTTTGCTATCAGTCGATATTTCACAATTAATTTCACATAAAAAAGGTGTCACTCTGTGTTTCAAAGAAGCCAAAAACTGTCATGTAGGTTTAAAGAAATGCACGCCACCAGCCAAGTTGCTGGATATTTGACATGGTTGTGCACCTTGAATGATGGTAGACAATTAATTGTGCTTGTCTGTCACTGTAACATTTTGCACTGCAGGGTGAGCACAGATTAATTTCACTTCACAACTTCCACATGACAGGCAGAGGGTGTGGAAGGTTATGTCATGATCTAGACAATGAACTGAAAAGGAGACATGACTGATCTCCAATCACTCCACAGTGCCGAGACGTTCAAGGGAATCAGTAAGTGGCTATAATTCAGGTCTGACTTGTAACGACACATTTCAAAGATTATGAAAACAAATCGTAAGAAACATTATTATATAAACCACACATAGGCCTGTGGTGGTCGGCATAGGATGAAATATGAGGTAAATGAAACCTGGGGTTTTCCATTCTGCATTCAGTAGGTTATGTGCACTCCCTCATGTGTCCAACACAGCAGTTTTTTGCTAACTCTCATTTCCTGCCTGCAGCTGCACCGTGGCATCCTCTAATTCCCTCTCTGCACTTTCTCCCCATACTGTCTCCATCTCAGGCTTTTCTGTTACTACTGGTTATCCAGACACATAACAAACTCCCCTTTTCTCTCAGTCATCAGCACTTCTTTCACTCTTCATCTTCCACTCCATCTCATTCACTTTCACAATGCTTAATGCCATTTCTCTTTCCATAGCTTTTCATCTCCCCTTCTTTCAGCATGCAGCTCACATGTTTAGCACACAGCTCCTGCCACAGGCTCTCCTCAGGCAGGTTGCAGTATTGATGAGAGAAGTGTCATTGGCTGAGTCTTACGAATCTGCTCGCCACAGACCAAACTGCTGAACTCTTCCTCACATCTTTACAGGACATTACATACTAGTAATCATGCCAATATAGACACACCCAGGACATCTGGCCACGCTAAGAAACAAAGCCACTAGGATTCCTTCACAGACAGCTGCCATACTGGCTTTTTCTGAAAATTAATTCACTTCATTAACAGGGGAGCCATACAGTTTGATTTCTTTGTCAAAGCAAGATTCTTTGAGTAAATGAGAAACTCAGTCATTATCTTGCATGTTAAATATTACTTGTGGACCATCTATCTAAAGACTAAGCAACAAAATGAAGTCAGGAATAAACTGGAGGGAAAAAAAAGAGAGCACAACACCTCATCTGTCAAACACAGTGCTCATTCTTCTGTCATGGGTTGGGCATGTACATATGCCAGTCTAACTGGCATTTATAGATGCCAACAGAGACATCAGAATGAAGGCAGAGAGTGTAGGATCTTTCTGTGTGCTCAAATTCATCTAAATGCATTTAAAACAGTTAAAACACTGCCAATCAGCAGCATAAGAATCCCAAACATAGAGCCAAAGAAACTAAAGATCTTTAGGGAGAAGTGTAACCTCAACTGGCCAAGACAATCATCTTATTTCAATAAGATTGATCTTCAATCCATGAAAACCTACCCAAAGTCAGAGAGAGCCCACAGCTGCAGTCGAGGCCTGGGCATCAATAGCCAGGGAAGACACAAAGTCTCTGGCGATGTCTATGGATCAAAGACTTAAGACAGGCATTAAGTGCAGAAATTTCAGCAAAATACCAAATGTCACAGTTTTGTTTGTGTACTCATCTCTAAGATAGGCTGTATGTGCTGAAATACAAAACCTGAAAAGTAACCACTAAGACAGTGAATATATATTGCTGAAGCACAAATTAGTTAGGAAAATATGCCAAAATGAAATAAAAGGAAAATTAAGTTAATTAAGTTAATTAAATTAACATTAAGTTCAACATTAGGTCAGAAATAGTTGGACTGTAGCCATGATTGAAATCTCCAGAGATCGCCATGAATGCATTGAAGTGTTGTCTTTGTTGCATGGCAACAACTGTAGTGACAATGTCACATGAAGTATCAGCAGGTAGCACAGGTAACTACTGAACTGTCTTAAGTAGACAGCAGGGATGGAAGCTTATATCCCTAAGTTTGGCATCTGGGGTACAAAGGTGTTCCTTTACAGCAACACAGAGGATTACACCACCTGTTGTTAACAGATCTCACTCCAGCATCTGCCATTCTGTTTCAAGTCTTTTGTCCACCTGTATTGTATCAAAAACATCCATAAAGAGTCCAGAGCATGCTCCTGCTGCCACATTTAAAAAAAAAAACAAAAAAAACAGGATACTCCCACTTCCTCCCATCAGCACTCCACGCTAATCCATCTGACCTTCCGGGAAAATCACACTTAAAAATCACAGAGGGGAGAAAATGTTTAAAGCCTCTTCCTTTTTCTTCTGTTTTACATCCTTGACCTCTCTTGAATTTATCTGCAGCTTTTCAATTAGCAATTAGTGGGTCATTGGAAAGCTCAATCTGCCACTTATGCATGTAAATAACATCATAACGAAGGTTTAAAAGTGTCATAATTACCAGTAGAAATCCTCCAGGCACAACAGCATTAAACCAGTATGGAAAATAAAAAATAATTGTCAGTTTAAATGGAGAAAATCTCATTAAAGAATCAAGTTAAAAAGAAACGATTTGACTGAGTAACTACATTCAGTGTAATTAATAAATCTGAATTACATAATATAAAAATTAAAGTCGCAACCAAAAAAAAAGGTTGGCTCTGTACTGTAGGAGAACATGAGTTCATCAGAGACAAGCTACTGCATCAGTTTTAACCTGACACGTTCATATTTGATTCTGCTGATGCGATGCTGTGACGTAATCTGAAAAAGCATGCCACAAACTGTCATGGCATTACAACCCCCTGATGTCTACTCCTTAACTTTAAATTATACTTGGAGCTAGAGGCTTTCATATAACATGACTTGACCAAATTTGGATGATGGTACCTGTGTAGAGTCAGCTGTCTAAGGAGGGGAGGTGGGGATGCTGACATTTGAAGTTTAAAGTGTGATGTGATGTGATGAGTACAGAGCAAGCAGAAGGAATAAGTGCTGTTTTAAAGTGTACTAAATGGGCAAGATAGACTCAAGGGCAACTGGACATCAACAGGAATTGTGACTACTCTGGCAAGATTTATTTCTCCACTATGTGTATATAACATGTGTATGACAAACCAAAATGGATTTTTTCTTTGGTAAATTAAATCTATTTGTCTGAACCTCCACAGGGTTCCAGCCAATTGGCCGATCTCATCCTCAGTCAAAGAAGGAAAGGCCAAGCAATGTATGAAACAAAAATCAATGCAGTTTATGGTGCTGTGTATAGGAAGGTTAAAGTCAGTTCATCTTGTGCAGAAAAACATACTGAGCTAAAGCATCCCAGAGATATGCATCTGAAGAACAATATCGACACTTAGATTCGTGAATGCTGCCTGGGAAATTCACAACTCATAAATGCTCTTAAACTGGTGTCAATTTATGCCTTATTATTCACATTCTCAATATGTTCATTGCTAATTCAGGTCAATGTAATGTATAAAGTGATTCATCCTGAGCTCCAATCCAAGATCCTGTGATCTTCCAATATGAGGATAATTACAGTCTTAAAGCAGCTGAAGTGTGGGATGAGCTCACCCCAAAGGACACAGCGGCACTGACGGGTACCAACAAATGATCAATGGTCAGTGAAAGGTCACAGTAAACAAGAGAAGAATATGATATTTTGTTATATCGGATTTGCCTGTCTTTCCAAACAGCAAAAAGGACAAGATCTGGAATACTTGCATGTTGTTTACTAGAGTCATCCAGCCCCATTCACAGTGTTTCTAGGGCGACAAGCCCAACAAAGGGTGTAGTGGTCCAATCCCAGAATCCAAAAAGAGTGAAAAAAGGACTAAAAGTTATATACGATCACTACACAAAATAAAAAAAGAAAAGACAAATACAAATACAATAATTTTACTATTGCAAGGCTAAAAATAATAAAATAATGAACTACTGGGCTTACAGTACATAAATAATAGGCAAAATTGTTCATCACATACAAAAAGCAATTATCAATTCCCTTTTAATCTCATCACTTTGCTTGTGTCACTTGTAGCACGTTAAGCGGTTATCAGTGTGTTTCATTATTATTCTGTTTTGTTAAAGTAGCACAAAGGAACCTCTGTCATTCTTAGATCAATGGGCCACCCATAACAGCGCCCAAGATTTACATGCTTGGTCTCTTGCTCGGACAGTCTCTCATTCTCTCTTCTGACATTATTGTGTATAGTGCACAATGGCATAGTGCACAAAAAGATACACAGTTGTCATAAGAAACGATCTAGACGAGAATCCAAAGTTAGTTCAGGTGGATTTTGATGACAGTAGGGAAGGGAAACCATGTGATAAAGAATCCTTCCTAACAGTAAGCAAATATTCCTTTAAATTAATTTGGAGCAGATTTTAACACATAAAAATATTTTTGCGTTTCTTCAGCAGATAAGATGAGCAAGTTTTGTTTTGTTTATTGTCTATTTTATTTAAAGAAAACACTGAAATTTAAAGTGTAAGACAGAAACAACAACAAAGGTTTGGCTTCTGGACATTGTGAGATGTGCGACTATATATCATTTTATCTCTTGTTCTAACTGAGACAAATGGTGAATTGTAGAAAAAAACGCAGATTTATTGGTAGAATAAAAAGTTGTTGTAGCTCAATTAAAATGTATGTATATTTTTTTTACAGGGATGAAAGATGTGGTAAGAATGCCAATCTTTTTAAAATGAATACTATCATCCCTACGTCTCATTGACTTTACTTGATTAGTCAATACCAGTAGCTTTAATATGCCTCAGCTCCTGTATCAAACTCTAAATATGTCTTTTTCTCCTTCTTGCACACACAAAAGCACAAATATAAGCACTCATTAATTGAAAAACTCAGCAATACAAAAATCATACAATAAGATCTGGATAGTCCATGCAGGCGATGACTTGATTTTCAAAGAATAAACTCAAAACCATGAAAACTAAAGTGAACTTGGCATGACCTTTCTTTTGGCAAACAACCAATGTAAAAAGTGTGTAAGTTACAGTCATTGCACATCTTTATCTCCACCCACACAAACACAAAGAGTCCATACTGCATTGTATTAGTCGATAAATCCGGTGAATAATACAGAAGCTCAGCCGTGTTCACATCATCCTGGTATGGTACATGTTGCGTTGTCAGTACATTGAACAGATCTTACAGAAGCTAGAAAAAGGCTTTGAAGACCAGGCGTTTCAGTTATAAAACAGAGCACAGAATCCATACAAAAAGTCTACGTGCACACAAAAACAGAAAATGGCTCACACGAAATAGTCAGGCTTACAAACTGAATTCAAGCACATCTTCTGGAAAACTCCCTCAATTAGAACTGATCATTTTCCATCACACATTCCCACAACCATATGTGAAAGATTAAGATCCTGAGGTATACTGACCACCTGTCCAGGGTGCACCCCTGCCTTTTGCCTTAAGACAGCTGGAATAGGCTCCAGCAGACCCCTGTGACCCTGAATAGAAGAACACTGCAAAAACTGATTTCTAAGAAAGTTTAAAAAAACACTTTGTTTCAAGAAAAATTGTCTCGTTTTAAAAACATATATATCATTTTAAAAATACTAGCCGAGCAATTTTTTATTACACTATTGGCAGATTTATTATTTTATTTTTTGCTGAATATAAGACAATTTGACTAGATTTAGGATTATCAGAATACATTATAAATCTACCAATGATGTAAGAAAAAACTGCTTGGCTCGAATTTTTAAAATTAGATATATGTTTCTAAAAAATGACAATGAAAAAATGGCTTTTTTAACTTTCTTTCAAATTGGGTTTTGCAAAAGCAGGTGAACATAATAGACGGACAGATAATTAAATGTGCAGAATGATGATGATGAGCCAGCTGATGTGTGGTCCTTCAAAGATAATCCATGGCTATACTGAGATAAAATCCAAGAGAAACATCAAGAAAAACATTTGCATTTTTTCAACTCGTGTAATCTTCTAACTGCAGCAGTGCATCCATCACGCAGCATTATTTAAGGGCACTGCCACATACTGATTCATAACTCGCCATAATTTGCATTCACAGCCTTCAGACTGTGGGTACAAACCATCAAATGGACATCAAAATGAGTCAGTTTTTGAGCAATTTAAGTTGACGTTATGAAACTGAACAGCACATTAACACATATTTCTCCTGAGAATCAATGGGCTTGCAGGCAGGACAGAATTATCACCAAAAAAATGCAAGCATCTGTACAACGTTTGTCTCAAAAGCAAAAAACAACACTAAATAATCTACGGAAAGCACCCTTATGCAACAAGTGACACATTTCAGACCTCAACAAAAATCTGCATGAATTTCTCTCACATAATTTAAAAAATAAACAAAAAAACAAATAAAACATTTAATGTATGCTGTCCTTTTTTATCTCCTTCCTTTTAATTTATTTATCTGGATGTGTACCTCACCCCTCTGCAGTTTTAGATCACTCCTTCAATGTTTGTTAATCCATTTGTGAGTTGGTAAAAGAGAGTGAGGTCATGCCACACAGCCCAAGTGTGGAGGACAGATAGACATCTTTTATAGCTGGGGAAATTTCTATGCGCACAGAAACCTTCCTGCCTTTGTAGTGCTGAATGAACGAGTTTAAACATGGGACGCCGTATCTGCCTAAATGCAGAAGATATCAAAGTCTAGTGAGAATGCATTGACCTACAACAAGCAGCAATGTCAACATAACCATTCACCTGGGAGCATAATGCTCAAGATAAGTTTTGGTTTTGGTGGGAAAGTGTATAATGGTGTGAATATATGTGCACAAGTGTTTGTTGTGGTGCATGAAACCTTTCATCCGTAACCAGGAATGACTGTGGATCAAAGCAGGGAATATTGCTTAATAATGAACTCTGTAACAGGAGGAAGACTGAGAGAGTTTGTGTAGGAGTAGGTTTTAGTCTACTTGTCATGATGCCACAGTGAAACTGACCTCAGTAAGGATGTCTTAACTGGTATGGAAAAATGCTTGGATCAATTAATATCTGACCCATAGGGATTGTTAGGCTTGGATGCATGCAGGCCCAAATGTTTTATGGAAACCCCTGAATTTCAACACAGAAGAAATATTTCAAAAGAAAAATCCAGTCATGCATTAAATCCACAGAAATAATAATATAATATTATGATGTGTTGGCTGAAAAACTGAAGCAGGCTATGTTTGGGTTTTCTCCTGCTGCATCTGCTTTAAAGTACTTGGCGCCACAGACTGAGCCTGAGAGAAAGATCTGAGACTGGCGTACAAAGACAGTCGGACAAAAAACAAAACTGCTGCTGCTAGGATATTCTGGGATTCAGTCACATTACGCATTTTAAAAAATCTAGTCAGTAAAGTACATATCGAGCTAGCATTTTATTTCTAAATAAAATAAAGAGGTGGCCTTATAGAGCACACTACTTCTCCTGCAATTTCTCCTGCTACCACAGGAAAATGGTAACAAAGAAGGGGTGAACTGAAACCAGACTTGTACACATCTAATTTTGCTTGCGATCACATCATAAATCCACTTTATAAGACATTCACACCACAAATGTTTGTGGTGTGGCAGAATACAAATGAAACCATGAATTATCATTATCACACATCTCACTCCTAAGCACTGAGGAAAGGCAAGACCAAGTCTCATGGTCAGACGGTCTCTTGGTTACATAAATAGTAAACAAAGGATATTGCAATATCATTACACTTTTTATAATCACTACTGTACAATGCTGCCTGATAGAATGCTGAAGTCACCCAGAGCCTTCTAAAAGTCAGCCCTCGATCCAAGCTTTTGTCGGCCGGACCGAGAGGGTCCCCACGCCCTCTCACCACCTCCCCTGCCTCCGAGCCTGGGTACCATTCTAGTCACTGGGTGACTGCATAACAAACATGCATGATATCATTATACACACACACACATGTATACATATATGTGTGTGTCTATATATATATATATATATATATATACACACACACACACACA
>JBAMYA010047963.1:0-10103 GCA_037176975.1 Arrhamphus sclerolepis
TCCTATGCAAGAATAGATAGCAACTAGTTTTTGATTACCTCAAATCAATAGCAAATTATCAGATACGCAGATTTCTGACAAATTATTTCAGAACATTAACTGTTGTTTAACTGTTGCTGTTACGTTGAACGTTGTACCGTGTTTCTGGTGACTTTATCCTAGACAATAAAAAAAAATAACAATAACAATATATATATCTATTTTTTAACATTTTCATTTCTAAAACACTATATAGTTTTTTAATACAAGGTTTTATGGATTTGGTCGTTCATTTGGGTTTATAGTTACAGTTATCCTTTGTGGGCATTATTGGACAAAGTAAAATATCTCCAAGAACTAAGAAAAGTTGAGTTTAGATAAGCTCAGGTTAACTGTTTAACATTTCTGGTGCTTGTGGTCTTCCGTAAACGTAACAAAATCCAGCTTAAGTCTAAATTTTAACAACAATATACTGAACTAAACTACTGTTAGAGATTTCCTCTGGTCACACAGAACGCCTGTAAAGTGTTTGATGGTCAGAATGATCGAAGTTTACCGACAAGACTGAGGCAAACGTTACATCAAGTATACATTTTTAATAGTTTAAATCCTCTTTGGACCAGAAGTGCCTCTGAAAAATCTAACTTTGTGGTTGCAGACCTGTCTCTGTGCGTCATCCAGAGCTTGCTGCAGCTGTCGGGACAGGACGCTGCACTCGTGAGTCTTTTCGTCCAGCTGCTGCTGGAGACGGCAGATGCTGCTTTCCTTTGACGTGAGAGCCTGGGACATCTCTTTACTTTCATCATTTGTGTCTTCCAGCTTCCTACAAACAAACAGCATTTTGTCATCACCTTCTTGCAGAAGTACTCATCAAGATGAGTTTGACACTCAGGCCTGCCAACCACATCACACTTTTATCCTGACTGACATTTCTTAACCTTTGCTGTAATCACCTCGACTAAAGTACTGAGTCAAACAAATTCCCCCGAAGTTTAATGGGTCTGAGATTCATTTTCAAAGGAACACAAATACGGTCCTGACATGATGGCATCAGCACGTCTCAAACTCAAGGCCCAGGGGCCAAATCCGGCAAGATTTCAACGCGACTGCCTGTTTGCTTCAGTGCTGTTATCAAAAATCAGAATAACTGAGGTGCAGAGCAGCTGGTTGATGTCAAAAAGTCATGATTTATCCAACTTTTGCAAAAGGTTTGTCAACAAAAAGTTGCTCAATTTGGACAAAACTTGTTGATTTTTGTAAACATTAACAATGACAATTTGTGATTTTAGGACAAAAAGTCAAAATTATACAATATTATACTTACTTATACTTACTTATTACTAATGTAATATTATGCCAAAATGCTGCAAAAGGTTTACGTTTTACAACAAAAAATAGTAATTTTAAGTGAAAATGTCACAATTTTTGTATGATGAAAATATGATTTTGAAAAAAAAAGGTAATTTAACAACAAAATGTGCTTTATAACAGAAAAGATCAACTATTTTTTTTAAGTTGTGACTTTAGAAGAAAAAAACTGATTTTAGTAAAAAGAAAAAAATATAAATTGTTTTGATAAATGTGATTTTGAAATTGCAATTGTTCAAGAAAAAAAATGTGATTTTAGTACAAAAGCCTCAATTTAAATGTTACAAAAATGTTTTTGAGATTTATCACAAAATTCCTTCTCAAAAAAAAAAAAAAAAAAAAAAAACAGTCCAGGAACTAGTGGAAAATCTGACAACATAGCTGGTTCAGCAGATAGAGGATAACTGGTGATTTAATGGTAACCGTGGTGACGACGTGGCCCAGCATGAAAGAGTTTGACAACCCACACTTAGAGAAATGATCAGTCGCTACATTACTGCTATTTTTACTGGAGAGATTTAACTCTAATATATTTTCTCTGTGTTATTACAATCTTCCCAGTAAATATCTCCCCATAAAGACTTCTGAGACAGCTCAGGTGGACATTGAACGGGACAGTTGGACACACGGATGGATGAACAGCCTGAAGACGTAGTCCTCCAGCCGTGGCTGTCGGTACCTTTCTAAGTTGCAGATCCTCTCCTTCAGAACGTTGTTCTCCTCCTGTAACAGAAGATTTCTGTGCTGGAGCGTCTCCAGCTGACTGCCCTGCTGCTCCACCTATCAGAGAAGACGGTTAATATAACGGGGAGACATGAAACCATCCTGTATCCCGCTGCAGCCGACCCAGGACGCTGCAGCCGGAGTCCTCACAGAAACTAAGAGGGCAGATCCCAGCATCTCAGACATTAGACTTTAAAATTCTTGTTAGTTTATGAAGGACTCAATGCACACTGGAGACTTGCTGTTACTATAGCAACCATCCAGACCACTCAGGTCTTCTGGTCCAGGTCTACTCTGTCCCCCCAGAGTCAGAACCAAACATGGAGAAGCAGCATTTGGCATTTACGGCCCAAACATCAGAGACTGCAGGAACTTTTAAATCATGGCTAAAAACTCATCTGTTTATAACTGCCTTTGAGTGAATTTTTTTCTTCTTTTTTTAAGCCTTTTTAATTTTGATACTGCACTATAATTCTATCCTAACTTTTACTGTATTGTTTTCTTTTCTTAATTTACTATGTGCCTTTGTTTTATGCTCTCTTATGATCTGAAGCACTCTGGGTCGCCTTGATGGTATTTTAAGGAGAATTTCCCCACTGACTTAAACATTATAGACAGACTGATAGATGCTTTATCTGTTTTCTCTCTAATTTATGGTAGTTAATGGACAAAGCTTTTTTTCTTTTAATCAAAATGACTTTCAATTGTGATTTTTGTGTGAAACCATATTTAACCTCTTTTATGACACTAATGGAGTTTTTTTGTTGGAGTTTTTCCCTCCCAGACGTCCTGAAAGCGGCGAGTCGCAGTTCACTCTGTTCAGTACCTTGTGTCTGACTTCAGAAAGGGCAACGTTGTTCTCCATGTTCTTCCTCTCCTGGACGTCGGCTCCCTGCTGGGCATCTCGGAGCTGCCGCTCCGTCTTCCTCAGTCTTTCCGGAAGCGTCTCCAGTTCTCTGAGGCGGCCCAGCAGCTCCCGCCTCACCTGCTCTTTCTCCCTCTCCAGGTTGACCTTCGCCTCCCGCGCCTCCTTCTGCACCACCTCCAGCTTCAGGCGGTGCTCCTCCGATTCCAGACGAGCCTGCTGCACCTGAACAGGGACATTTGACACCCATGCGGTGAACTACTACATTCCTAAATAAGACTTGCAAGTGCAGATTTTTTTATGTTTAAAGTTTTTTTCGTTAACAGTTTTACTGCTGTGAATGAATCAGCGTCACTCAGAGAGACTCTACCTTTTTCTTGTACTTCTCCACCAGGTTTTCATACTTTCTGATCGATGATTTGAGTTGACGAGCTTCAGAGTGAAGGCCACCGAATTTCTCCTCGTATGACGACATCTCACTCTAAATATTATAAACGAGTATTAAAAAAAAGGAACAGCAACACTGAGACATAGTTTTGGTCACCAGAAATAACACGGGTACCTTTAAACATAATGATCACTCTTGATGATTAAGTTCCTGTTTATGAAAGTGATTTTTTTCCCTTGAGGTACCTTTAGTCTTTGGTTTTCCAGCTTGGTGGAGGTGCTTTCAGCGCTGATGTGATTAACCTGATTTCTGAGCTCCTCCCTCTCCGTCCGACTCCTCTCCTCTGCTGAGTGAAGCTGTGAATTCAGCTCAGACATCTGACTGTGACGGAGACAGATGGGGAACGTTTAGCGCCCAACATTTCTGCTCTAAATACCCCGTTTTCCTAAGTGCGCTACGATCATCTACAGGCGCTCAGGGATCAGTATCGAAGCAGCAGCTGACATCTGATAAAACGTCAGCAGGGCTGATCCTAAAGAACAGTTTCCTTAATACAACAGCACACAGACCTGGTGAGAAAACAGTTAACTACTAAATGATCAAAAAAAAGCCTTCTGTTCCAGTTAGAGAACAAGAAAACAGAAGATCAATCTGAAAACATGTCGTCCAACCTTTCTGCTGCTGACTGATGAGTGTCCAACTCAATTCACGACTTCACGTTTGCTTCAGTAGACATCTGACATAAAGATGTAGCTGTAATTTGCGACTGTTCAAGATTTTTCTTCTGTTTTACCACTTTTTTTTTAACTTAAGCTTTTAACTTAAAGCTGCTCTATGTAGTGATATCACTCCAGACCAAACGGGGGCAGCACATGACGGGAATATTCATCAGTCAGCCAACAACACTCTCTCCTTAACTTAAGACTTTTTGGGGGTTTTGTGGACAGGAAAGGGTCGTGGCGGGGCAACTCGGTCACCAAACGAGTCACCAAACCACTTTTGTCAACGGGAAAATGCCTAAACACACACACACACACACAACATGAGTTATTTATTTGAGATCTCTGAGCCAGCTGCCTCCCTCAACTTAACCTGTCAAAGACAGTCTTCATAGTGCAGCTGGTTCTGCCATTTGTTCAGAACGCAAACAAAAAAAACAGCAAACATGGGTAAAATAATGTATTAGTGCATGTGAGCATACACTTGATGGGATAAGTTAAAATCACTTCTGACAAAAACGTAGCTCTGTACTCACATAGTGGAATTTTGTATTTAAAGACTAGACGACTAGAACGTGATTGACACGCGAGTAGAATAACCCCCTCAGCCAGCATCAGCTCCTTTTCTTCATTTGAATGTGTGAAGATTATAGACTGAATGCTAAAATGATTCATGTTGCCTCTAGTGGGTCAAAGTGGTATTACGAGCCATGCGGGACTGTCCCGTCCACACATCCTTTTCAGATGCCCGTTCGGGTTCAACCTGGCGTGGTAACTACTGCATGAAAGCTAACTGAATTTCAAAGGGACTTCTACTCATTATATAACACATAAACATTTTTTTGTTTCGCAATCAACTGACCATTTGAACCTGACGATGTTTATCATTTGGAGGTGGTGATGCATGAATGCAGAAAATCGTCCTGTGAGGACGCTGGACAGAAACCCGCTGAGGTGAAGCTGTTCTTGCTTTCTACTCACAGTCTGAGCGCAGAGATTTCCTCCTCCAGCTGCCCCTTCGCAGCCGTTTCCTTTGAGTGGCGGAGACACCAGTCGCTGGACGTGGACAGCGCTTGGCACAGCTGGGACTCCTTCCAACAAAACACGTAAAGCATTATTTCTCTTGAATTCATCCGCAACTTAAATCAGTCATTTATTTGTTCTTTTATGGTTAAAAAACACAATTTTTTTGTTGTAAAACTATAATTTTTTTCCAAGTTTGAAACTTTTTGTTGTAAAATCCTAAATTTCACAAAATTTTGACTTTATAGCTTGACTGTAAAATAGAATCTTTTTATAAATGCAACTTTTTGCTCAATTTATGTTGAGAATTTATGTTTAAAAAAAACAACAACAAAGAAACAAAAACAGAGAAATATTTACAAGATCACAAAAATTAGCAACATTTTGTTATAAAATCTTTTCTTTTATGGAATATCGTGGGTGTTTTTACTGCATTTTACATTTTTCTGCAAGTGAAAGTAGCTAGTCTCAACATCTGCTCATCAATTCAGGACTGTTTGAAGTTAACTGCTACTTTTCACAATAAAATAGCTGCTCAAACGAGTGGCTGCGCTCCTCACCTCAGTTATTTGAGTTTGTGAAATCAATGCTGTTTTTTCAGAAATGTTCTAGTTTTATGTTTATGATGGTCCTTGCATGCTCTCGCGGGCCAGATGAAATGATGTTGTGGGTTGGATTTGGAGTCGAGTTTGCCACATATGGTCGACAGCATGGCAGGTCTGCATACGTGTAAAGACACCACTGATGCAGAAAGCAAACTGGAATTTTATTAAAGCACGTACTACTGCGAAGTCTGTGGTTGTTTCTACTGCAAGATGTGCAGCTTCACTGACACAGAATATCTGTTTAATGATGATGAGCAGCTGAGCAGATATAATCTATATCCAACAGAAATGGACAGAACACAAATGATTAAAGATGAAACTACAGTTTAGACTTTCTAAATACATAAACTGTCTGTACCGTTGTCTTTTAAAGGTGCTGACAAGCATGCACGGACCTAAAGTGCGTTCAGACGTTGCAACTGCCTATCTTCACCTAACTGTTGCTCGTGTCTTTCATTGACATGCTGCTGCTCGGCAAAGAGGCTTTCTGTTCAACACGATTTACATAAAACGCGGTGATCAGGTCAGCTAAAGGGAAACAACTCGTTTGACTGCAGGATAAACCACAGGACTGTAGGTGCATCATACTGAGAGACGAGATAGCGTTTCCAGAGTGAGATAATACTCTAATTATTCAAGCCCTTTACACTGGATGAGCAGTAAATGTACAATGAATAAATATTAAAAACAAGACACATGGATGATGAAAAAAATATCAAAGATGTATTTAATGGATTTCTGTAAATGTATTACTGCTGAAAACATTTAATGTGAGAAAACTGAAAACTATAACAGAACATGCATTTCTAGTTCCACTCTCTAGTTACGAGTCTGCTGTTGTGTGATGTTTTCACATTCATACTGTAGGCAGTTCTGAGTCCTAACCTTCTCCTGAAGCTTCTTTGTGAGTTGCCTGGTGGACTCCTCGGCCTGCTCGGCCCGCTGCGTCAGCAGGGAAAGCATCTCCTGGTCTTGTTTCTGGTCCTCATGCTCTCCCTGCTCTCTCAGAGTCTGCAGCTCCTCTTGGAGAGCCTGGAGCTCCTGCTGTGTCTCCTCATGGCCCTGCTGTATCATCTACCACACACATGCAGGGAAGAAGAGATTAAAAAGCAGGGTAAGAATGGTCCTTTAACTGCAATTTCAAATCATTTATGCCCATCTATCAATGCGACTGCAGTTCAGACAGGTGCAAAATAGTTTGTTCTAGTATTTTCCTTAAAAAGTGCTTTAAGTTTGGCCTTCCTGTATGTTTTGTATCAATTAAAGCCAAGCAGGACTTCTGTGTGGGTGTGATCACAATTAAAACAATGAATTAGTAAATGCATTCATTACCTGTTTAATTTTTTATGAACCTTTATTTAACCAGTTTAGTCCCTTTGAAATGAATGATCTTTTTTTTTTTTTTTTTTTTTTTTTAATTATTTGGCACTAGTGGCCTCCTACTGACAGTCAGAAGAGACAGGGATGTGGGGCAGAGAGAATGGGGGAGACACACAGCAAAGGGTCACGGAGTGGGAATCGAACCCACAACCGCTGCATGAGGACTGAGCCTCTGTACATGGGCTGCCTGCTTTAACCACTAGGCTACCCAGTGGCCCATGAATGATCTCTTTTACAAGGGAGACCTGGGTCACACACGCTCACAATCATTCCAGTGGGCAATTTAGACTCACCAATTAACCTAACGTGCATATTTTGGACACGTACTCATTGATCTCCACCCATCCATCCACCCATCCATCCATTATCTATACCCACTATGTCCTTTACAGGGTCACGGGGGTCTGCTGGAGCCTATCCCAGCTTACTTTGGGCGAAAGGCAGGGGTACACCCTGGACAGGTCTGATCTCCACCCAAACTGTCAAAATCAGACTGATTCAAATGAGAAGATGTCACTTGGTTACTTCTGTTACGTGTTTTTGATTTACAGACCTGAATCTGAGCAGCCATGCGGGCTTTTTCAGCCTCCGCTCGGTTCAGCTGGCTCTCCAGATGGTTGCGGGTTGACTCCAGTATTCTGGAAAGCTCCCCGGTCGTTTTCACGTTGTCCTGCCGTGACAATGAGAAGCAAAGGAAGAGTGAGTTTCTGTTTTTGAACGTCTATGTTGCGTCCGTGTGAGGGGCGTCACAATAAAAGTCAGGGGGAACATGTAGCACCAATAAAAAAAACAAGTCAAAAACCTTTTCAAAGACCAAGTGCTCAGCAAGCTTAGAGGCCTCCTTCTCCTTGTTGGTAAGTTTGGCCAAAAGTCGCTGGAGGAGAAATCAACACAAGAATATTAATGCTGAATGAAGAAAAACAAACAAAACAGATGAGCAGATGAGATTTACTTACAATGCTTTCTGCTTCACTGTCCGCCAATCTCTTCTTCAAGGCATCTCTCTGTTCGGACCACACCAATGATTCTCTCTGTGGATACAGCAGAAGTCAGAAGTGAATTATCACACGCTGACATTTGCTGTGCTCGAGTTGTCTTCTGCTTCCTGCACCTCATATTCACCCCACTCTCTGAGGAGGTCTCGAAGGCTGTGATTTGTGTTATCAAACATCTCTATCTTTTCTCGCAGCATCTCCTGCTGTCGCCCGAGTGTGGCTGCATGACATTTTGACAGCCGCTTCTCCTAAGGAAAAACACCAAAATTAAAAAAAATAACAATCATGAACACTAAAATGAGTCGTCATCCATTCATTCTTCCTCTTCTTTCCCTCTCCAGACCATGCAGTCATTTGCAAAATTTTGCAATCCCTCTTTTAATCTTTTGACCCGCATGACGCAAAAGCTTAGTAATAATAAGACCCATGATGATCAAATGATTTACACTGCATTTTTACAAACAAACAAGACATGGGATTAAAAGAGGTGGGGGTCCTTACTTTTGCAGGGGACTGTACCTCTAATGATAATTTAATTCAAAGTATACCTTGGTGAGGCTGTCAATAGTTTCCTTCAGGGCGCTCAGCTGATTAGCTACAGCTACGCCATCAATTTCTGCTTCTACCAGCGCCCTCAGGAGCTCGTTGGTATCTCTGCGTTGACCCCGAGAGCTTGACCTATAAGCAACAACGATCAATCGATTCACACAAAAGTGACTGTTTGTCTTTAGCTGTCAACAAGAGATCCTAAGTATCAGTGATGATGATTCCATGGATTACACTGTTCAGGGGTAAATTCTCAAGACATGGTGTCACTAATCAGAATGATTTAAAGTGTGAGAAAACACAGAAACATCCTTTTCAGCGGTAGACAGGTTCAAAATAGCAGCATGTCAAATGACCCAGCCATTTGGCATACACACATTCATTAAAGAGCATCAGTATATTTTTGGCAGAAAGTGAATCAGTGAGTCTCCTGTTCAAATTATATTGTTGGAAGTGGTTTTAGCCTGGGTATAGGATTTGTAATCTTATGAAAGAACTCTTACTTCTTTGAACGACGGAGTCTTTCTTGCTCTCCAAGTAGGACACTGAGGTTTTCAGATACGCCGGCCAACTCTTCCTCATCATGCTGATATCTGATCCCACCATCAGAATGATGCTGCACGTCATTTGTCTGATTAAAATAAACAACAGCAATGCACATGTTCAAAGAATACCTTGAAATAAGACTGAAATAAGAGTTAAAAAAAAAACTAAATTCTGAAAAAAATGCCAACACAACAACATGTGGATGTGCTGACATCTGTACCCAGGGTAGCTCTGTGTGCTGCATTTAATATATTCTGTGCTGCATAATTTACATGTGGCACATCTTCTATTTTATCAGACCAAATCAGAGCAAAAAATAAAAAAAAATAACAGTTTAGCAGGATTTCTATTTACTTATCAAATACAAATACATACAACCTCCTGGATTTTTATAGAAAAAAAACACCGCAATTAACTTATTACTACTTATTCTCTTTACGTTGACTTGTAGCTTAGAGATGACACTATAAGGATACCTGGGACTTGTTGAAACCCACACTTCTTTTAGAGGACAGTCTTCCTGGTGGGATCCAAGGCGTCCGGACCTTTGCTCTCCCTCTGTCTCGACTCACTTGAGTGTCTTTTGCCGGATTCTGGAAGCAAGAAAATAGATCCCACAAATTAAAAAAAAAAAAAAAAGCATACTAAACAAACAATTTGAGAGCTACCTAGATCAACAAAGTGTGTCATTATTTGCCAAAGGTTTAATAACCTGCGGGGTTTTGCTGGGACTCCTCCTCATGTGTACATGTACAGGTGTGGTCTCCGGGACGTGGACGTGAACCGGCGGCGGTGAATCCCGGGTTTTCATTCTTCGTTTCGACGAAATGTAGACCACGTTTTAGCCGAGTTAAAAAAAAAAAAAAAAAAAAAAACAAACCCACCAAGGGATTTTAAAAATGTAATGTGTCATTATTATTTAGCCGAACAACATGTTTCCAAGAAAAATCTCAACTTTGGTCTCTT
>JBAMYA010047964.1:0-10103 GCA_037176975.1 Arrhamphus sclerolepis
TTTCTATACTGTCCCAAACTTTAGTTTTTAGTTTGGTTTGTACTTTTTCCAAGATTGTCTAGTCTCAGTGAGAACTTGATGTTGGCACAACCCTGCTATGACAAGGAAGAGGGGCTCCTCATGCTGCTTTGTTTGTGTCGTCTTTCATTAACGTTTTTTTAATCGCCTGTCAACATGGACTGATTTGGCATTTGTAGGCCGCATTTGAAGGACCCTTCTGCGCGTCACTGTGACGTAATTGGCCTTCGAAGGATGCGGCTGCTGGATTGGGACACAGCTACAGTGTGGTTCTGGGGCTGTGCTGGGGCTATAAAAAACAGGTGAGGTGACTAATCATGCTCCTGTCTCTGTCTGACACAGGACACAGAGTTGGGGATCTTTTGATGACGGTGTGGGTGAGGCGTCCATCGCTGTTCATGGTGCCGTCCTTCTGCAGCCTGCTAGCCCTCGAAAAGCTTCTGCTGGATCTCATAGGTTATCCCTCTCCATCTGGGCTGCTTGGGGGCCTGGCTGCTCTGCTGTCTCCATCCCTCTGGTGTGAGTTCACATCACACTTTCTTTAGTGCACATCACTAAAATGGTGTGCTCCTCTGTGTCCTAGACCAGTTCACTTTACCTTGGATCTGGAGTGTTGAAGGCTTGTCATGTTTGTCAGGCTTGTTACTGGGAGGGGGGCTGGTTGTTCCCTGTTGAGCCAGGAAGGAAATCCAGTCCAGTCATGGAGGTCTGCTGTATGATGCTCACCTAACACACCAGTAACACCTGTGATACTGTAGTACTGGTTTTGGTCCCTGGAAATGTTGGAGATCAACATCTCTGTTTTATGTCTGGCTACTGGGCTGCTCAGGCTCTCATGTAGATATGAAGGTTAATTAAAACATTACAAGACAAATCTCCACATTCATTTATATATACACACCACACAAACAGCACATACATAACCATATATCACACTCATAAGTGCCTGTCTTGTTTCTGTCTTTGTCTGCTCTTATCCTTTGTGCTGCACGCTATGATTTTAGTCCTCTCTGATAAAATCAGGTTTTGAAAGTTAATAAAATATGTTTGACCAAACTATATGAGAGGCAGTGATGGATGCATATACTATCACTCACACATACACACTAGGAAACAAACTTCTCTTGCAGGATTAAATTGATTAAACATATATATCTGACTTGTCAGATTATGATATTAACCATTAATATTTTTTAATCATTAATATTTATACAGACAGTTGTTTTTGACACAACAGTAATATCTGCCAACATAATAGGCTTGTATTCCACTATACAAAGCACTCTACAGACAAGTTAACACATTACATCTATGTATATTGAATACTGCATTAGCATGTTTTTTCTTCTTATTTTTTTTTATTTCTTTTCCTGTTAATTTCAGGCATAAAAGTTTTTTTGTGCATGTTTCAAGGCAGTGTGACTGAGGTTGTCCTTTTCTGTCCTCCATCTGGCTTCATTGGCCTTTCAATATGCACAATTCCATCTCTTTATCTGAGGTTAATAGCCCTTTTGTTGGGCAGCGAGAGCAAGAGAGAGAACCTTCCTCCCACCCTTATCTGCAATTTTCAGTGGCGGGATGTGACCAGGGGGATGTATCTAAATGGAATAGAACATTTAAATATAGTGTGTCATGACAATATAATCAATCAATGAAATTGTTTCTTTCGAACTGGAGCTGTTTACATTTGCCTGATGATGTCTGGTGATGGGAAATGTGTTTTTACTCAAAAGAAGACAAGATTTTGTCCATGACCATAGTTAATATTCATACTTTCTTAATTGATGAGGTTACTGCTTAGTGCCATGTCTGGAAAAGCACACAACTCTCACTTTGGAGGCAATCAAATTGACCATGCTGCTGCAACTAAACCAAAATTTATCTCTGTTCATGTTGTCAAATGCAGATTCTTATAGTTAAACCTCATCAATAACTTAATTTACGCTAGTCATTTTGCTTTATTTGTAAAGTATCTATTATTAACAAAAAGTAATCTCAAAGCGCTTTTACACATAAAGAAAACATGGTCAGTGCAGCTGAATTATATTCCAGTTCAGTTAAACTTTAAATTAATTCATAAACCAAGTCAGTAGATGCATTATAGTTCTATGCCACTCCTCTGTGGCATACTACTACTCCTACTAACAATAATAAATATGAAAATGTGTTTCCTTCCTCAAGTATAGAAGGGCAGTGTAAGGAGAGATGTGTGGCTTCAGGTAATCCCCTGAACAACTACGACCTGGCCAGCAGTTTGTCAGAAAAAGTGAATAATTTCTGATCTTTAAAGTCACAGTGGTCAAATAACACGAAAAGCAATTGTAGATGCAGATATATAACATCTCTGACCACATCATCCTGTGTCATATTTGAGGCAAGCTGAATATACATTCCCCCATCAAAGTAAATTAAAGCTTTTATTTATAATGCTGGTGACCATGACTCAGCAATAGGAGCATGGCGCCAAGGAAAAGTACCCAGATGTGTTGTTCTCATTTATTATGTCCAAATTCATAATTCATTTCATACCAGTTTATGAAAAACAAACAAAAACAAAACAAAAAAAACAAAAAAACAATGTATGTAACAAGCCCAATACATTGACTTTTTGCTTCTGTACAACCACAAAGAGACAGTGGAGGGGGAAACTCACTGTTTATTGGGAACAAACCTCCACAAAAACATATAAAAAAAAGTTTAATTTAAAGGAGCTGACAGGTCTGATCTGCATGCAGACAAAAATTATGTGGCATCAGACACCTAGATTTAGTCAAAAGGGACAAATCAACAGGGACAAAACCCATAACGATATGCACTTGAAGTGGCAAACAAAATTTGAGCAAAGTAATGTTCATTAGATATTAAAGGCTCTTTGTGAAATAACATAAATATAAAATATACTATTGAGATCAGCAAAATATCACAAATAAAAATAAAATGCAAAAACACCTTTATATTTCCATTGCCCATTCAAAGCCCAAATGAGTGCAGAACTGTGCACATGACCTCATCCTGAAGATGACCTGAAAATGTTGATCCAGCGAGCAGATTATAGGGGACAGATGGCTTCTTGGAGCACTTTTGAATGTCAGTGTAGAGCTTCACAGAATACATTATTTACATGTTTAGCTTATTTCACATGAAAAGAGGCGAGTGTAATGGTTGACTGGCCAAAAAAACAAACAAAAAAAAAAAAAAGCAGTATCTATATCAGACAAAGTTTGTGATAAAAAAGACACATAGAAATCTCCACTTTGTCAACAAATATGAAAACAATTCTTCCACACTTAAAAATGATGTTTCTTTTCTTCACATTTAGTGCTTAATAATGATTCTAGGAATCTGGAATGTGTGAGGTCCATGAGCACAGGTTAAGATGGGTACCTTTGATCTCTGATTACTCAGACAGTTCTGCATCCATGGGTGAAAGTAAGCCGGCACAGTCCTGTACTGCGTACCACTAAAAGATTCAGTTGCAGTACGCAGTACCGGAAAGATGGGAGAATGGTTAGCTGCTATAAAGCCCTCATTCAGAACCAGTCAGGGCCGCACTCTGGGTCAGAAAATAGACCTGCTAGCAATAACTACCTTCTCCATTTAAAAATTCATTTTAACTCATTCTGAATTGTTTCTGAACTGTTCGTGCTTTGTTTCAGGTCATGCTGGATGGAGCATGTAACCGTTTAATGTAGACAAGCGTCAAGAATTGTAACTCATCAATAGCTGAAATAACTACATGTCTAAATGATTATTTTGGGAAACCTTAGCATTGCAATACAGACCTACATTCAAAAATTCTACTGAAAACATACTGTATATCTGTCTTGTTCATAAGAATTAAGATCTTTGGATCACTTGTAGGCATCTGTGAAAGCCACCGTGAGCTCAGCATCAAAGATGAAGCAGACCATCTGCATGGTCCTGTGATGGTAATGGGTTGTATCAATGTCAGATTTGGGTTTGTTTTGTGGTTTTAAGAGTTTTTTGTCTTGATTCTTTTCTTCCTGTGTCTTTTTCCCTTGAGGTTGTCATTAACTTTACTTCCTGTTTTACTTTGAAGGTCTTTGTAAAAATCGTGCAGGGTGAACTTGGCATAATACAATCGGCAGGCAAATAATTTACACAATGTTACAATGTGCAATTGAACATACATTGACTCATGGCAACAACAGAAGTGAATCAGAGTATTTTTCAGGCTCTAACACAACATCGTGTGCTTTGAAAAGAAAAGAAATAAAATCAAGAAAAAAGTGTCTTTCTTCTTTGAATCACAAATTTTTCTTCCTGTGTCTCTGTTATATCTGACACTGTTATTGCCAGGCTAATGTGCTGTGTAGACACATTGATGTTTACATTATTTCATGGCGTGTTCCTATTGGTTTCCTGACAGAGATCACAGAGGCAGCGAGAGGCCGTCACCCTGAAACAATTCCTCCACATTTCTGATCCAGCTTATATCTGTCGCAGTCCATCTTTGGTCGCAAGGTTCTACCATCTTTCTTATTGTGTCATTGTGAGATCTATGACTACCGTTTTTGAGTGACGATGGACTATTTTTCTTACGATTGCCCAGCTTTCATCTGAGATCGCTGAATCACACAGTCTGAATCCAGCACTATGTTTTGTTTTGTTTTTTCTCCTCTTGTTTCGCCCTGGTTCTGTTCTTTGATTTTTCTGTTTGGATAGCATCACCACTTGGATTAAAAAGTATCTTCGGTTGGAACCTGCTGTCTCCTGATCTCCGGCATATGGGTCCTCACCACAGATAGGTATCCTCAAAATTTCATAGGGGCATGTGCTGTCTTCAAAATGACTTTTTTTTTTTTTTCCAAAAGTTAATCCATGGGTTTTTCTAAAAGACTCCTAAAAATGTCATTCTGCATACAGTACAAAGACAGAACAGATGTCCATCTGGAGGCAGAGCCCAAACAGTTGTGAATTATATCAGATAAATCCTGTAAATCTTACAACTGACAAACAATAGTTTTGATCCAGACCTGGACATGATGTGGGTCCACTCTTCTCTGCAGACATGGTGAAAAGTGTCTCTTTCAGTTTTTGTAAAGGCTAAAGAGACATTGTTAGGCATCAACTTAAAGTGAAATGGTGTGTTTGTGTGAATGTGTGTGTGTGTGTGTGTGTTGGGGGGTATCTTATTTAGTGTGTGTGAATAGAAAGGGAAATATATTTGAAAGTTTCACAAAAAAATATAAGAAAGTGTGTAATCATGCTTGCTTGTTTAGAGCACCATTGCAGCTGAAGTACTACAATCATGCTTGATTTTAACTTGCTTTTTCTTCGCAGCTTGTTGTTCCTCCTGATTTGGTTGCCGTGGCTGGTTGACTCCTGCTGAGATCAACCCACCACCAAATGTAATCACTCTGAGCTGTGCAAGCTGGTCTTGATGAAAAGGGGCATTTGCTCCTTGCATTGACTCAGACCTTTCCTCAAGTGTGCAGTTTCTTTCTTTCATTCTTGAAGTCTGTGCTTTTCAAACATAAATGCATACAGGTTTACATTATTTATTTCACTAACCACATATATTATTGAATTCATGTCCAACACACAGGTAATGTGTAACAAATCATAGTCCAACACTCTTTCCACATGAACTTTAAGTCCAGAAATGGAGGAAAAAAATAAGATATTGCACCAATTAATATTTTTCTATTATTATTATTACAGTAATATTAATATTATTTAATAGCTACAGTTGTCCTTCAAGTCATATTTGTTTTAGTGGCTTTTGAAGAGAAATTAAATTGTCTTATTTCTTTCTCTCTCTTTTCTATTTTAAAAACCTTTTGGTCTGGGCTTCAAGAAAGCACTCACAAATATGAAATCTTGCCAAGCGGAATGGCAGTGTAACTCTCGAGGCAGGGATCCTGCACATAAGTGTCCTAAACTGCACACATCAACAGCAAAGTGCAACAAAACCACACTTGGACAGGGCTTCACCTCCTATTGGGGTTAGCAGGGTGACAAGAACATGGCGATACGACAGGTATCTTTGTTCATCTCAGGGATGACAGCAGGGCTGCCTGCAAATGTTCAAATTCATCTCTAAAAAATACCTCACCAGTAGATGGAGCAAAAGGGGACAGGAAATGTAAGAGTTAATCTCATTAATTGTGATCCTGAAAAGAAATCTTTCACAAAAATTATAGAAACAACTATAAACTAACTGATTATAAGGCATGCTCTGAGATGTAAAGCCCATTATTTGTAGGTTGGATGTGACATGTAGGGCTTTCTATATGTTTTCTTTTGTAAATAACTGTATTTCAGTACAATTAGAGGGAAGTGTAAATACTGTGTTAGTCTCTGAGGCTGTGCTACTGAGGTTTCCTCATATTCCCAGCTTTAATGTCCATCCCTTAATTGACTTTCTTTTAAGTATTGCACACATGGTTGGACTCCCAAGGGCAGACAACCCTGCAGTTAAACCTGAATTACTATCTCTTTGCTTTATTTCCGCCCAGTCCGTGGAGGAAATCCTGCTTCCTATGTGCTGCACAGTAAATGCAAATTTATGGGCTCAAGTAATAGACGTTCTTCACATTCAGTGTTTCAGTAACTATGGCAACGAGACTTTTGCTGCTTGTTCTACAAAATGGTGAGCCAGGCTTAGTTAATAAAAATTTATTCTCCAGATTATTCCAACATCATTTCAGAGATCACTGTCTTGAAAGTGTAAATGGATCTAAGGGTTTTGATGAACCAGATTCCTTTCCTTTACATTTCTTTATTTTTCCACAGAACGTAGTTCACGTCAGTGAATAATATAGCCTAAAGTATAAAATTCACATAACAGGCTCTTTTAATCTGTCACAAATCTATGAAGCATTTCAGGCAACTCTTGTGCTGAACTACAAGAAGAGTACAATCCTTAATGCAGCACAGTGATTGGCTGACAGAGGAGAAGTTCTTCCTGCCAGCATGGGCTCTGGCTGGGGCTCAGTGAGCTCAACTAACAGGGTGGCTGGGATGCCAGACACGGATCTTCCATTCTGAGAACCAGCTACTCCTTCTCATTGGGGTGCCCATTGTGTTGCTACTTGCTTCAGTCTCCTCTGTCAACAAGCCAAAGTAAGCCAGTGTCCCCAGTCATTGCTATTTTTGGACTGCAAGAACTTTGCATAGGCAACCAGGGGAAAAAAAACAACAACAAAAAACAGTGATGGTATTTGCAACACTCCTAGCCAGATGTATTATCTTAATGAAATGGAAAGACAAATTCCCACCTACATTTAAACATTGGACTAATGGCATCATGCACAATTTAACACTTGAAGAAATCAGGTATTATGTACAGGGTGATAACTTTAAATTCTGCTGTATGTGGCAACCTGTCCTTACATTTGTTGCAAAAATGGACTCAAAAGGCATTGTAATGGTGTGAGTATGCTGTCCTTCTCCTTTCTTTTCTTTATTTTTTTTAAGTTGAGTGTCTAGCTGCTATTGCTTGTAGAAGTGCCCATTACAGTTCTTTATAGAATATATATGTATCATTGTAGCTGATCTGAATCTAATGTCACTTTATTTTATTTTGTTAGTTTGTTTGTTTGATTAAATGGTGGTACAATGTGGGTTGGTGGAATGACATTTTTTTTGTTCCATGTTCCAAGATACAATTAAAATTTAAGGGAAAAAAAAAGAAAACAAAAACCTTAAGATAAAAAAAGAAAGTGAGGATGAGGTGTAAGTCACATATGATTTGATGCATTAAAGCGTACAATGTAACACGTCATACAGCCTTAATTCTGAAATACAATGGAGATAAAAACAAACAAAAAACAACAGCTAAGGTTTCTCCAACCCATAGTTTATTCATACACAAAATAAATACTTAATTTTGAATTTGATTGGCACCAACACAACCTAAAAAGGCTTAAAAGAAGTTTGAAAAAGGGCAACAAAAAGCTGTTCAAGTAAAGGCTGGTTTATGCTTCTCTGACTCCGTCACTTAGGAGATGCACAGTTGGATTGATGGGGATGTCATCTGGTCATGCTTCTCCGTTGCTCAGAGAATATTGTAAAGCAATTCACTGCCAGGACAATAGGGGGTGTAGCGTTTTTTTTTGTTTTTGTTTTTCTAGCCTGCTATCCCATTTGTGGTGGTCATCATATAAATAAACGATGAACAACCACAGACCTGAAACGAACCCAGAAAGCGGTTCATGTAGAAACTCAGTGTGTTGGACCTTCTCTCTGAAATGGACCCCAGGGAAGAATGGAGACCAAGGGAGAGCGACTGGTGATGGAGCTGGAAATGATCAACATTGAACATGCTCCATAGACACTCTGATGGGGTTTGTTTTAGAAAGCAGGTTATGAAGAAACACAATGTTGAATCAGAACGCAGGACACTCTTTTATGTTAAAAACAGAAAAAAAAAAAAAAAAAATCCTGAATTCCTGAATCCTGAATTTATCGTCATCTACAGCAGATGATATCTCAAAAAATAAAATATTCAGAGAATGGAGAAATCTTTGTGAGAATGAATATCAGATGTCTGTGATTTTCAGACTCTCGAGCTGCACTGCATTAAAACAGCTATGATTTGGAAATGGGAAATCAGCAAATAAGCTCAGGGACACTTTTGGGAATCACTGCCATCTAAAAATGAAGTTTAAAGCACAATCATGCTTTAAAAAAGAACTCCACCCAGAAACACCATTTAAAGTCAACTGAGGGAAAGTGCAAGACTAAATTAGTTTAAAAATCTTTGTGGTAGCCATGGCCACTACATAATCCAGACTCCAGAATGGGGAGTCTGACTTAGTATGACTCCCTGACGTGAGTAGATCAGGTTCAGAGAATGCTGGAAAGTCACTGAGAACATACAAGGGCTGATTTGGAAAGTGTCCTGAACTTCAAACCAGCAGCAATGCTGAGAAGGATGTTGCCATACAGTAAGGGCCAGATCTACTAAGATCTTAATTTGCGTGTAGTAATTTCTATGTGCAATATAGAATTTTGCACGTGGGGCTGAACCACGGTTTATGGGTGATTTACTAAGAGTGACTGCGTGCAAATGTGCTGGAGACACACTATTTAAATCAGGGTTTCGAATGTTATTTCTGGCTTGTACAGCAGTGCTCGACCAGTGCAATCCAAACAACGGAACCTGCTCTTCAGGATTCCAAAGGTTCGCTCCACAATATTGCGTGTGTAGATATGGGCTTCATTGTATCTTATTTCTCTGGCAGTGGTTGGTTTGAGAACAGGTGTCAAGGGGTATTGGAGGTATGGACTGTGACCTTAAAAAATATATGAATGAATATGACACATCCTCTTGCTTTTAATGTAATCAATTATTTCACAAAGGATTTCACAAATTGACCCACCTACAAGCCAGCCATCTCCAATCTCACAATTTGGAAAGCAGAAAACCGTTTCTCACAATAAAAGAGTCATGCACTGACCCGGAATATTTTGCCACAGCATTGCTCACGATGCCTTTGGTATCACAAATGCATTGCACATTCAATGAATGCACATCTGACAAACGGGGATTGGGAGATCCCAACTGTAACAGCTACCGTACACTGGAATGACGCAGATGCAAAAGGCTGAAAACCTGAAAGGAATTTTGTCATTGCAGGTTTTGCATGACTCAGATGTTTTACTCTTGGACAGTAAATTTAACTAATCTTTTTTTTGAGTCATTTCGTTCATTTTTTCAGCAGGTGGCACTGTAGCCCTCTTGTGGGTGTTGTAAAAAAGGCCACGGTTCTAAACACTTAACACTGAAGGCAACATGGTTTGTGTCAGCTGAGCTGACAAAGCATAAAACACAAAATGCCACAAACAATTCAGATCATATAAAAACCTAGGAAAGGAAACACTGACCACAACAAAGTGACCTGTGTCCTGTACTTTCCCTAGCCTGTATCTTCCCTAGTCACGTGACAATTGAACGATCTAAATGAATGAACAAACTTGCTATTTTCTTGCTGTACAAGCAGCCTTGTTAAAAACCTTCAATTAGTCCAGAATGGTGCTGCACGAGTACTAACCAGAACTGGCTATAGAGACCACATCTCACCAGTTCTAGCTTCTTTACATTGGCTCCCTGTTAA
>JBAMYA010047965.1:0-10102 GCA_037176975.1 Arrhamphus sclerolepis
ACAGGTTATCAACATTCATCAGCTCCAACTCATGTGAAATATACTTTATTTGCCCTGTTGCTATGTCTGAGCTACATGTAAGAAGAAATAAACTAAAGGAAACTATAGGCACTGTGAGCTACAGCGCTGCAGAAAAAAACCCACACTACTGCCTAGTGGTTGGTGGTGTAATTACAGAGCAACACAAACAATTGTGCAGAAGCATAAACACCAGAGACGGCGTAGGAGCCGTGCATAGCCTACATGTACATAGAAGCATAAATCGGGCTTAATGCAGCACTGCAGTCTAAACTTGACTGTAAAGTGGCTTAAAAAGCAGTATCCTCTCAGTTTACAGGCCCTTTTAAATTACTTGGGCTTTCTAATAGCAGATACTTCTTAAAGATGATGCCTTAAACCACTGACTGATGTCCATATTTTAAGAATTTTAAGAGAACATATTACAGTTTCACTGCTATTAGTTTGTTCTGTGCAAGAATATAATGTGTCCACTGTGCTTCTCCTTTTTTTTAATGAAGTTTTTCATTAAAAAGAAAACAAATAATATTACTGAAACTATCAGTATTATAGATGCTCAACTTAATAAACAAATTATTTGACCTTGCATTTTTGCTCATATCTTGCTGTTTATCATAATTTTTGCCCAATCAGTATCTATTTTTCTCTAAAGTAGTCCTTACTGAGGTAAACAACTCTATGTATAATATACAGCAGTTGAATTAGAGTAAAGTCACATGCTAAGAAGTAAAGAGCTATTGAATTTTAGATTTGTTTCTACATGCCACCCCTTTAACTTTGCACATACAACTGAGTTCATTTATTAATATAGATTTAAATATGCTGTTACGTAATAGTTTTCTTTGATCATTTTGAGGGTGCATAAAATGATGGTACACTGTTATCTTTTTTCAGTGCTGTGCAATAAACAGTATTAGTATTTAGTACTAAAACCTGTGTTACTCATACAGAGAAATCATTAGCTGTTTTAGTGTGCGCCACGACTTTTTGGCCTGTGATAGCCACGTCCAAACTGTAGAGCCTGTTAACTGAAAAACTGTGTTTAGAAAAAGAGCTCAAGCGGCCATACATGAAGAAGCAATAGCATCATAAACCCTTACAAAACTATTTATTTTGTGATGTATTAAAACAATCATCTGCAGCCACTTGATTAAAAAAAAAAAAAAGATGTAGGTTAAATTCCTTTTGCACAGGACCGTACAATTATCGTGGATGTAATCTGTGTTTTGTGTTCTCTTTCATCTCGTCACACTTGTTTTACATTTTTGAACATGCTATATTGCCATTCCTACTTTTTCTTGTAACTTCATATAATTTTCACATTCAGTCTGTGCGACTGAGGATCTTTAGCATTCTTGTGTACTGAAATTTATGGCTACGGCATAAGGGAAACAAAACTCGTGGATTACGGTACTGGACTTGTGGAGAAAGGAGAAAGGTTGTGTTTCCTTTTCACGTTTAGCAATAAAGATACTGTCATGAACAGATGGTTTCTTCTCATTCCTTCTTCATTATTAGCAGATGACTCATTGGTAAGATCTGTCTCAAAGTGTTGCATGGCATGTGAGGTGAGCATTTCTCCTTGAAAATATCCAGAATATGTAAGATTGATGGATTAGAGAAAGACATGCAACAGAGACGGAATGCTGCTAAGTTGACTTTAATAAAAACTAACGATACAATCCTGTATGCATGAGTATAAAAAAAGAAACATGGATTTAAAAAAAGGCTTGATTGGACTGCCATGTGTCCAGCGAATGGTCCAAAATCCAGACTATGAATTTGATCACAAAAATGTAAACATGTTCACTCATCCATAAAACACGCAGGACTCAAAGCCCATTATAACGCTGATGAATTGCAACCTGTTGCACTTTGTTCAAATCTCTTTTTAAAAAGTCTTATATTTATGTATGTATAAAAATATGATTTGACTCACTCAAAATAAAATCTGTAGAAAAACATATCTAACTAGGTAAACAAGATCCTCCAAAAAGTGTATCTGGGTTTTGTTCGATCATTGAAGACTTGTAACCCAAAATTTCATTTTCTTTACAACTCATCATCACAATGTCTAAAATGTACCTCAAACATAAATTTGTGTAACCTTTGAAGAACAAGTAGTACATACTTTATATTCTAAACATTCAAGGTCCTTACTGGTTGTGTTGCTCCAATGGTAGTTGCTTTGGTATGACCAGTATCTTGCTGTGGCTTAAATGAGCTACTGGTATAAACTTTACATGGAAATTATTCTATAACAAACAAATCGTTAAGTCAGTTTCCAGGGTTTCTGAGATTTAATTTCCAAATTGTGGTTTACCCAACTCCAAGTATCTCACCATAAACCTACTGATGATATTTGGTAGTGACTCTCCATCTTTAAAGATCAGTAATGTAATAAGCCCCAGTGCTGTTTATGGCCATAAAGCTGTGACAGCTGCATATTTAATCACTAACTATCACCCTTTAGCATCTCTTCAATCTCTCTGTCCCAGTTTTCATCGCGGTTCTGATTGTCATCCACAACTTCGTATTCCTCCAGTTCCTCCTGCAACTCTCTCTCCCAGTCCACTATATCTGGAAAAACAAGTACATCAAAAATAAAGCATGCTAATAAAAAGCTCTATAAATAAATGATAAGCCAGTTTAAGCCAGAAACTTACCCTGTGGATGTGCGTGTTTGTCCATGGACAGAACCAGCTGCTCCATTCCTTTTTGGAGGCCGTCCTCATGCATCTTGCAAGACTCAAAAGAATCACTTACAAATTCGGCTGTGGGCCAGCTGATGGAGACTTCCTATTCATCGTTCCATCACAAACAGAAAATTAGATTTTCTCTTTTACAATAATTTCTTTATAATGCTTTCTGATCAAAGATATTGGATATGTTAGTCACTGAAAACAGATGAATTGCCTTATTTGATTTGGGACTGTAGACTGTAGAGGAAGACTGATGTTCTGCTGCATCTACCAAAAAAGAAAAAAGAAAGCATCATTGTGGAAATGTTTTTGTAATGACATTCAGCTCCTTGGATTTTGCCCCCTGTTATTTCAAAGACATTTAACACTTTTTGTGTGCAGCTAGTTAATAAATAAAAGAATGGACAGAAACATCAGAACTGAGTATGTTTTACGTGAAACAATAGATTTTACCCTTCTGGTGACGCTCACCAGTTTTTGAAGCCACTGCAAGTGCTGTGAGCTGGGCCGACTGTTTTATCAATGACACACGGTAGAAATAATTCCTCCAGAAGATTTCCTCCTTCACCCTAAAATGAACGACAAAAAATAAAAAGGAAATAAAACTCTTTTGTTCTCTTCTGCGATGATGTGTGTGATGAAAGCGCCAAGTCATCCAAGTATATACTTATATGAAACATTCTCACTGTTTGGGGACCAGATGGAAGCGCATCTTCCTGAGGAGTTCATCTTCTTCCAGCATCACCATGGCGACCGCATACATCTGGTCAAAGTCGAAGTGAAACTGGACACCAGCAGGGGGGTCTCGCAAAAAATTTCTTTTGTCCTGAAATCAAATTAAATCACACAGTAATGTTACAGTTGTTTTGGGGATACACTTTAAATAGTTCAAGTTTTTTTTTGTTTGTTTTTTACATTAAAAAATGGTTTATAAAGATACTGACAGCTGAGAGAGCTAAAATCTGCTCCTGTACAGTGTCCTCTTCATAATAACCAACCCATGGCGGCACAGCGGGATCTAGGAAGAATGAAAACTAGTTTTTAGCCACTGTAAAATTGATATAATGAAGAACACAAATGTTTGGTTATTTTGTAATTTTAGCTGTTCACCTAAAGTGATTTCAGTAAAAAAAAAAATATATATATACCAAGCAAACATTTGGGAATAACTAACCATTCATTTTGAATGAGTAGATGCATCCAAATGTTTAATCAGTACTTAAGCCTTCCCTTTTTAATGTTGAAATGTATAAAAGGTTTGCAGTTTGAGGTGAACCCTCTGCATTTGGTTTTGCTTCTACTGATGTTGGATGTGATGCGCTATTTTCCTTGTGTGTATTTTCTTCCTTTCTTTCTCTCTACTGTGGAAAAACTCTTTCCATGATCAGATGTGCTTTGGATGGCTGGGTCTTTTTATGCTGATGACGTTACATACTGGTGAGGTCATCAACATAAAAATATCAAGCTTTTTTTTTTTTTTTTTTGTGCAGAACTGGTGATTTAGAATTCCTTGCTCTCTCTAATGGTTTTGTTCTTGCTGCTGCGTTTTGGATTCACATCATTTCAAAAAGTAAGTGCCACACGTGGAATGATCTCAAAAGTTATGACTTCAAAAGTTAAAATGTGGCAGAAGGAATAGTCCACACCTGAATCAGCGTAAGAGAGTTCATAAACCTTTGCTGCAAACTGGATGTGAAAGGCCTGTTGTCGTTTTTTTTTTTTGTTTTGTTTTGTTTTTTGCTTGTTATATCAGCACTTACCAAATATTTGATCATTTTTTTCTTTAAGAAATCGTTTTTGTTCTCTCTGAAAATCCCCCAAGATGGTCTGAGGGAAGAAAACACTTTTAAAAGAAATTTCAAAGCTGTTTAGTACATAGAGGACGTGTTAATCTACAGACAGAAAAGCATTTACCTTATCAATAATTTGGCCTAGTTTACCCTCCTCCAAGCTTTTCCTCAAGGTTTCTGCTGTTCCAACAACAGACTGAGAATTTCTTAGAGGCACTGCTCGCAAAATTATACATGTAACCTGCAAGCACATAAACACAGCAAAATAAACATATTAACCCTTAAATGCACCGTCAAAAAAATTACCTTAAACTTCCTTCGACACAGAAATGTTCTCATAACAAAAACAAGCTACAAAATATTACAAAAACTTATTTTCTTTAATTTATTTAAACCAGCATCTGTATTAATCGTATCAAACTCTTAAATTGCTAAGTTGTTTTTTTGTTTGTTTGTTGTTGTTTTTTTTGTCATGATGCAACTCCATTTTATGGTCTAAAAATACAATAAATGATTTATTTTCAATATACTTTCTAAAGACTGGATTTAAATAAATGGTTTGATTGTTGCAACCTGGTATGTGAAAGATTAGTTTTGATCCTTAGAGCAGGTTTAAAAGTAGTGATTTGATTTGAATGGATATCATGAGCACAAAAATTTGCAAAGGGTCAATAACGTAAGTATTTGAGTTCATGAACACTTGCATTTACCATCAATATTATGCACAGAAAAAAGCTGAAATATTCCAGAAACTCAAGGCCAAAAGCATAAAAATGTCCTTGGGTGCATCAAAGGGTTAAATAAAGTCTACTGCAACATTTCGTCAAGTACTACATAAGTAACTTACCACGTAAACTCTTAGGTTTTTGCTCAAGCTGAGGTGCAGCATGTGTTTCGTCTGTTGTAATCTGCTCGTTTTCATCATTTTCACCAACAGCTACTTTGTTGTCACTGGAGTCGCTTTCCCCTCCAACTGGGCCATTTTCGTTTTCTTTTCCAAACCAAGACCCCCAGTTTTTTAACATCCTTAAAATCCTATCGAAGATTTATATCCAATTCTTTAAGATCCTCTTGTACTAAGTTTAGACATATATTTAGATTTCTTTCTTTCTGTTGTTTTTAAAGATGACGTTTCACCACTCACTCGCTTCCGCGAATCAGTTCTTTTTTTTTGACCCTACTGCCTACCCTTATGTGAACTAGTTGTCATGGAAACGCAAACGCTGCCCTCAGCGGCCTACCTTTACACGGTGCTTAACGGTAGATGGCACGCTTGTGCCGTTTGCGCTACACTTGTTGTCCCAGTTGTGCATGGATGGGGGCTAGTTTTAGCTTAGCTGATTTAAACTCTCCCGAGTGTTTGTGCCAGTGACTCTGCTCTTCGGGTTGTATCATGAAGTAAGATACTGTGCGAGCCGTCGCGTTTCGAGCTGCCCAGGTTTTGTCGGATTACAGCACGAAGTGTGTGTTCAGTTCGAGAGTGAGTCCGGTGAGAAGAATTAAGTGTTGGGGAAAATGAAGTATGTGTAACATAAACCTGGAATATTTCTGCGTGCCACCCAACGAAGCTCTGCGTATACCGGTTTATCCATAAGTTGAATTCCCAGGTAAGTCCAATCCTCTCATTGTGGGTTTTATGGTATTATTTCTGATAATATGTGGGATTTTTGGACCACAGAAGTCCATTTTACAACATTATTTGTTTGGGACGGAGAATGAGTTTCCTATGTAAACTGGGAGGTCTGCTGTATTTCACTCTGTGTTGCTACAGCCGAGCGTGGTTTCCATTGTACTTCTCGATGGTCATGAAATGTTAAAATGTTTCAAATATAAAACACTAAATCCGCCCTCTGAGACATAGCAGGTGCGAATAAAGTGTTACATATTTCCTACAATGGTTACATCTTTTTGTGACATGAGAAGTTAAAAAGGAATTTGGTATCCTAGTTTGTTAAAGTGGAGTTCCTTTCAAATTAAGAGCTCGGCAATTCTGGGTTTATAGGAGAAGCCACTTAAATAACCACAATTTGCTGAATAATTTAACATTCACTACACAGAACTAATGGAATAGTGATTTACTCTCAGAATGGCAGTTATTTTGACTTTTTCCAAAATATATATTTTTTGTATCCTAAGCAGTCATCTCAAGATTTTCACTACAGGCCAAATGCTAACAGTATTATTTACAGTAAGTGTATGACTGTATAGTAATGTCCTACACCAAAATATACACACTTGGTAGAATGTTTGAGCTGGTTATTGTTGTAGGAGCCTTTTATTCTTTTGTTTGTAACATTATCCTCACTGTCAGTTTAACCCTAAATGCTTCTAAAGTTGTTTAAATTGGGACAAACCACATGTCCTGAAATCCCAAATTGAGCTTGTTACTGCATTGTATCCCATTTCCTTAAAAAGAATTTTAGATTAAAAAATAAAATAAAATGAATAGTTATTATAATGACTAAATAATAAAAGCTTAGACCAGTGTTTCCCAATCGTGGCTCATGGTACCCACTGTCCTGCAAGTTTTAGATGTTTCCCTGCCCCTACATGGCGATACCTCAAATTTATGGGTTATTAACAGACATGTGCAGACCTCAATGGCAAGTTGATGAGGTAATCCATTCATTTGAACAAGATGGATTTGAGGAGGAAAACAATTTGCAGGGCAGTGGGTACCGAGGACATGGATTGGGAAACACTGCCTTGGAGCATACTTTACAAGCTGTTTTGTATTTAAAACTAGGGGGAAAAAAGTGTAAAAAGATGAGCTCAAACAAGAATAAAAATATTTAAAAGTAAGTTGCTTTTTTTGTTCTTGTTTTTTTCAATCAAACTGACCTAGAAAGACTACTAAAGTGTTCTTCTCCCTACCACAAGCATGTTTGTTTATTTTATTTAACTATAATATAACTGAATATTATCAGCATAGCATTGAACAGATCAGTAATGTGACACTGTGAAGTAAACTGGACATTGGGTCTTAAAATTAGCCCTTGCTTCTTTAGTAAACATAAACTTCTAGTGTTTTTAGGAGAAGATCTTCTGAATATCTGCAGAGTGGACTTACTTTAATGACCTTGTTTCTTTACTTTTATAACAGTAAAATGGATGACATGCATTGCACACAAGCCGAGAGCTTTTGGCACGTCATGCAGCAGTCCGGAGATCTGAATCCAAGGACCAGAGAAGGAGAGGGTTGGAAGCTGGTGAATGTATTTCTTTCAGGAGGAGCACCTTGGGGATTTACACTCAGAGGTGGACTGGAGCATCGGGAGCCTCTGATCATAACCAAGGTAAATAAACTAAAATTCCTCCTTATTATATCAAAGTTGGATAACAGGCGGTGTGTTGTGGGCAAACTTGCTGGTTGTAGAAGAGGATTTCTGTCAGATTTATTATTTATTTATTTTTATTTATTTATTTTTTATGTGCCAGTGTTGGTTGAGTCAGTTGCCTTCCAACTGGAAGGTCGCCAGATCAATCAGCGAGCCCCATCGCTTGCCAGTGTCCCTGGGCAGGATATTAAACCTCCTAGTTGCACCCACAGCCACCTATCGTGCTAGTCCCAAGCCCAGTTAAAGGGAGAGGGTTCTGTCAGGAAGGGCACCCGATGTAAAACCAATGCTGAATCAATATGCAATAATGCAATGTAATGACCAGACATTCCAGGAGTGGTAAGTTTAGTAAGATGGATTCTTAAGTTTGGAAGACTCCAACTAGAAAAGTAAGCATTGAATGCTAAAATACATAAATGACTCGCTAAATAAAACAACATGTCTATATATGTGATAAAATTAAAATTAATTTGGTGAATATTCAATGTATGAAATTTGGCACAAATTGGTGTTTATGCTTTAATTTTTAATTGCATTAATTTAAATTTATGTTTATAGTCCAGTCGATTTACTTTAATTCTTTTTCATCTTAATGTATTCTGTTAACCATTTATTAATAATTTCTTTATATTTTTTCCTTGACTATATTCATTTCACAATTATTTTTCATGTCTTTTGTTTTCCTGAACAATTTTGGCAAATCTTAAGATCTTAATGAAATCTCATTCCCTTGATGAAATGTATTTATGTACCTAATGTAGATGAAAGGAACAATTCTATTTTCATTCACAACACCAACTTAACCTGATGTTAGGACTATGTCTTTAAAGTAGCTGGACTTATACTATACCTTTTGTTATAACTATGTGTGGAAAAAAAAGTTTATATTTGCTGATCAATTAGTGATTGAGAGAGCACAAGCAGCCAGTTTGCTAAACAAATAAGTTGGTCTTATTGTGGCTGTGAAAGAGAAAGTATTGTTTTTCTGCCTCTGGTTTTTGGTTTCTGGTGCCATTTTGTGAAATAGGATCTTTACGCTGATGATCAACCAATATGCGAAAGCCCCATGATTCATTTTGTAAATTAGCTTTCCTCATTTGATTTGTGAAGCTGAAATGGATACTTAAATAGAATTGTGTAAAGCAAACATAGAAATAATTATGTAATTAATTATAATTAATTGGGTAATATGCACACCACAATATGCATTTGTGAGATCCACAAAGGTCCACGACTACATGGAATGAGATTACATTAAGATTTTAAGAATTGCCTAAATTGTTCAAGGAAAAAAACATGAAAAATGATTGAGGAATAAATATAGTCAAGGAAAAAACAAAGAAATTATTAATAAATGGTACCAGCCAACCATATAGCAACGCCATGAGCTTCAGGTACACTTTTTTATGACAGAAAATTCTAGGCGAATCACATGGAAAAACTGCAAAAGAAGCAATGAAGGATTCAACATACCTGCTGAACATCATTATGTGTAAATGCTCATGTCTGAGCTGAACTGTGCCAGTGTTCAGGTTTAGGCAGCTTTTACTTTGACTGTAGGTTATTTGCATTTCATCATATAGCTACTCTGTGGTGGGAGTGGAAGCTATCTCCTTGTGTGATTTGTTGGTTAAACCGTTACCAAAGCTGTGGTGACTTGGTTCGCGTTGGTGGAATAATCAGCCTTTTATGACTTCAAAGCCTAAAGACAAAATAGATAATGCTCTGTTGTTCATGATTATTTTATGACATTGTTAAATACGTGTTATGAGCTACAGGATATGTGTGGTGCCATTGAGGAGAGTGGAGCAGCCCAATCAGCTGTGAATCCTACTGTTACCTCACTTCTCTGTTCACTGTGTAATGATTTACTACAAAAGACCTTGATAGTTAATTTGACAGAGTAAAATACCAGTGCACTTTAGCTCAAAGCTGTTCCGTTTCTCCATTTTTGTTTGTTATTTCTGTATCGGTACAAAAAAGGTCCAAAGTTCACCATAGAGAGACAATGTTCTACCATATGGACTTTGGGGTAGTACACCTAGAGCCACCCCATTACCACTGTACTCTGACAATTTTAAGTTGTTCAGCTCTTGGGTTAAATGCCAGGGGTGCAATTCTGTTAGTTAAGGAGTTTAAAAAAAACCCACCCAGCCTGACCACAGTTTTTTGTGGTTTGATTGCTTTTAATGATTGAAAGCACATCTGTACCATAAGGACAGACAAAAGTGGACATATATTTGCATCAGATGGT
>JBAMYA010047966.1:0-10102 GCA_037176975.1 Arrhamphus sclerolepis
CAGATGTGGTCTAACAAAAATGGGCAGACTTCTCTACAACTCTTACAGATGGGAAGCAAGTGAATAATAACTCATTACACTGACCCCGTTATCATGAAAGAAACCATGCATGATGCTGTATACAGGCAACTCCTATTTACTATAAATGATAGTAGTTCAATTTAATTAACAGTAGTATTGAATTGTATTCTAAAAGTTAAAAAAAAGCAAAAAACAAATAAACAAAAAACAGCTGAGCTTATTCTTCCTCTAAGTCACGCCAGACATTCTTCATCCACACCTTCAAAGCACTCAGGAAATAAATAAATGGAATTTTTATCCATTTTCTCTAACCTCATTTGCTCAGTAAGGGTTGTCTAACTAGTAAAGGTATTCTGCCCTATTTCATAATCTAATGTTGAATTTTGTGAATTAGCTATTTCCTATAAATGTGGAAATGTTAGTTCCTTTTTGTACCACTAGATGGTGCTCAGAATCTGCTTTTAAATTATTGGATCATCTGTTCACAATCAAGAAGGCAGTTTATGGTGAACCTGAAGTAAATAAACAAACCAATAAACAAATGAATAAATAAACATGGGGGAAACAATATTTCCATGATGCAAAATGGAAAATTCAACAATATTTAGAAAGCCTACCAACAAAAAAGAAGCAAAAAATAAATTTTACAATTAAACACGATCCACGTAAATAATGGTTGTATAAGATGTAGAATAAACATGTGGAACCTGGATAAATGTATTTTTATCTTGGTCTGTGATGTCACAGGATCCTCCAAATTTGAATGTTTCACTGAAAGGTGTTTTTGTTGTTGTCTGTTTTGTTTTTTTCTTCAGATCTAGACAGCCCCAAACAAAGAGACAGAAATATTATTATGTCAGACAATTAAACAGTCCTCTCAAGTATTTTTGTCTCAAGTATTTTTGTTCATGTCCCCTTTAATACATCTGTGTACGACATTGGTTAATACTTCATGAAAATAGATTTATATTCATTTATCAGACTCAGAGATGCATGTGAATGTAATCAGCTGTTTTTGTTAGATTAATTAACTACAACAAAAGATAGAACTCTTGACATTTCAGTTGCTTTGTAAGTGTATAGCTTTGTAAGTTCATTGTTTCAGTCAAGGTTGGCATCTTTCTGTGAAACCTGCTGATTGACATTGATTCTGTTTTATTATGTTTATTACGCTGTTTTGCTCTTGCTGAGAACATGACACATTTGTCTTTATAAGTTCAACAAAAATCCCACACAATCTCATTTTCTCTGTCATTTTACTGATACATTAGTAAATGTTTGTGTAAGCCTGGTCCATCAGATAGAACTCATATGACAGCATTATATAATACTACTGCAATGTAACCAAGCAGGACCTTCAGCTTACGTACAGTGATGAACTTTTAAGGTGTGTGGCTAACACAGGTATTGCTTATATTGTCACACAAACCCAAGTCTGCTAATCGAAATGAACTGAAGGATCCTTCATTCATTCACAACAACATGAGAGACTGATACAGTAGTAAAGAAAATTAAAATTTCAAGTTACTGTTGCAGAAGCTGGTTGGACGAGGTATTGCATTGTGGGGACGCCTCTTGGCATTTTTCACATTTTGAAGACCTTGGAGAGCATTTTATTTTATTTTGTTTTCTATTTTATGCCTTGATTTGTTGAGCCAAATGAGCTAAAGAGGCTGTAATACTATTGAGTGTATGAGTGTATTGACACATTTATGTACATTTCATATAGTTTCTGTGTGCATTCAGATATCTGATGAAGAGTTTATAAATGTTTGACTAAGATGTACTGTTTCTATATATTCAGTGTTATGTTTAAGTTGCATTTGAACAAGTATGGCTGCTGACTTGGCTGGGCCACTTTTAGAAAGGAGAATTTATAGCTCAAGAGATTTTGGCTGTTTAAATATAGGATACATGTTGCACTGACATCTCACAAGAAAGAATTGTTATAAATGCCCCTTAACCCTCCAAGGGCGAACCACGCCTTTAAACTGAGGAAGGAGCAGGGGGTGGGGAGAAGAGATGGGTGGTTGACTCAGCCAGCTGAACAAATGACACCACCTTTGAGCTTTGCGAGTTTTGTCAGGGAAAAACTAAATGGGAGTTGAAATGGAGGATCATCTAATAACGCTGGACAGTTAAGTGAGTTTGTTCCATCAAGCTCTTATTATGTTCAAGTCCTGATAAAAACTTATCAACCCTTGCTGTCCTCATTAAATGCAGACATACACATATGCCCTGCTCAGATGACAGCCATAACAACAGGGATCAATTAAAGACTGGTGACATCACCTCTATGTCTCTGTACAGCTCCTCTCCCAGAGGGCAAATGGGGAACGAATTCCCATGTGTGTAATTCAATTCATTTGTTGCTCCTTCATGTACGATAGCTTGACTTTCCACTGTCAGTCACCTTAACAGTGAAGCGAAGGATTTGCAACGTGGTGCCAACATTCATTTCACATGCTGTTATGGTGGTGAAGAGGATGAAAGGGCGACTCACTTTCAATTCGCACGGACAAGCTGAATGTCCTTATTAATACTCTAGAATTATGTAGCTTTCCTCTCCGCCCTATACTATACTTGAGATGAGTCAAACAGATACATTAAAAAAAAGAGGTTAACAGGAAATAAAAAAGGTGGACACAGAATTCAAAGCATGGTAAAGTACAGCATACATCAAAGTGCACTCCAGTCTCGAGTCTGAGACAAAGGCATCTTTATGAAGCTGTGGTGGCAAACATTTTTTCTTCAAAATCTTCCTGCACCATTTGACTTGTAGAAAAGGTTTAGGTTTAGGTGTGAGCCTGCTGGACCTGCTATGGTTTGTCTGGTACAGAGCAGACATAAGTATGTTTTTCCAGCAGACTGAGAAAGTAATGTTCTGATGTCGTTGAATAAAGAGAAAAAGGATTTTTTTTTTTTTTTTTCATTTCTCGTGCAGTCACAGTCTTATGTGTGACAACATTCCACACTGGTCCGTCTCTTTTATTTACATTTGCTTGTAATTTTGATCAACATGTGCCAGTCTAGTCACCATTATTCCATCTATGAAAGTCGCACATCAGAGAGTTTTGACAACTTTTGCCCATGCGACTTCAAAATCTGGCAACCTCAACTAATATTGCTCCTCTCGCGCTGAGGTTTGACCTCACATGTCCTTGAGCTTTATCTGCTAGAGTAACCTATTTTTGCTGCAAACAATCAGTCATCAGCTTTGTTTGAGGAGCAGTTTAATTTTTTATTTTTTTTCCTTTCAGATCAAACTAGGAAGAGATGATGTCACCATGGCTATCGCTTACAACCCTCCAAACAGCTCCAGTTGTACGAGCTCTGACCTCAGTCTGTGTGTAGACAGAGAACAGCTGCTGAATGAGCTGATCAGAAAGAATCAGATCCAACGACAATAAATAAGAAATATAGAGATCATGTTTCTTTTTTTCTTTTAAATAATATTTGTGAGTAAATAAACATGGGGACTAGTTAAAGGTTTGTCTTCCACAAAATGCTGAATTAGGACACTAAACTCTCGAAGAATTAATTTATTCAATTTGAGTTGGAAAAACTGTTAATGCATACTGTTTATGTGAGCCATGGCTAACTTGTGAGCAGCCCACTTCTTTTTACTTCTCTTTCTGTCTCTACTGCATGTTTGATTGCAGGGAAAGACACTGGTTCACAGGAGATCTGTCCACAAGCTGTCCCTCATCACTTGGCATTATCAACGTCTGGTTCAGCCACAGTTCTCTGCCAGACTGGAGTCTTTGTGTCACTATTAGTTTTGGCCTACCCATTGCCCCCTTCTCATCCATTTTGTCCAAATCCTTCATCCTGAACATCTACAACTTGCCAAAATCAGTTACTGTAATTTACTGTCTTGGACCTGCTCAGCCAGTCTCATCCCAGTTTAGCAATGGGGTTTTCAGCCAGTGTTATGCCAGCTGTACTTTCTAGAAGCTTCTACTGCAAAGTTTGATCTAAATGTACCAGGAACTCAAATGGGCCGTGATTTTTATTTATTTTTTAAGCAGCTAAAAAGAATTATTGTTAGAAATTATTATTCTTGATCAGTGATCTCACTCGCCTTGGTGGTTTTATTTTAGCCTAATGATTGTATCCATGTTGTTTTTCTGTATATATTTTGTTCTACTTGTTAAATCATAATATTATGCAACAGATTTTAAGTAGCCCACATGGGAAACCTTTCACGTGCTCTCGGTCTGCATAACTTAAAGCAGTCCCCAAAGTGTCAGTGCATGTGAAGAATGATCTTTCAAGCACAAACCAGACGAAGAACTGGTCTAGATGGTCGAGGCAAAATAAGCACATCATGAGTTTAATGATGACAGGACTGACTAGATGTCCTTGATTTTTTTTTAATAAGTACTTTTTTTTCCCCACAACATTTTATTGCTCCTGGATGGTTTAACTGCCAAACAGCTGAACCCATGGTTGCTGTTACACTGCAATGGTGTTCAACTTCGAACGCAGCTGCAGCTTTAAACTGCAGCGTAAATGTTTGAATATAGGTAGTACTGTGTTAACGCATGGCTACGTTAGCCATACGTTTACCAACAATGGCCCGTAACATTTTATTCTCTTTCTTTGTAAGATCAGCACTATCTCTATAACCAACTCAGCTTGTTAAACCCGTTGATTGAAGCGTTGACTTTGAATGACTTTGAATGATTTGTTTGCGAACAACAAAACAACAAACTGTTTTTGCAGTACAGCTCTTTGATAACCAATTTCCGTCATGGGGGTTACATCACTCTTGCCAGTTTGATGCCAACCAGGAAGTAACCGCTGGTCTCCATTGACCTCCATGTTAATATGTCCAACTTTGCAGCAGAAAGAAACATGTATAATAAGTTTGTTTTTTTTTGCGTCTCCATAGCTAAATGTCACATCCATAATTACAGTAAAGATAATTAGTAAGGTAAAATTATATGAAGCAAAAAAGGTATATTAACTTATAGTATTTTGATTGACAGCACAGTCAACAGATAGTTGTCATCACTGTAAATACTTAATACGTGCTTTTAGACTTGACTTCTGAGCTGTGAATAGAGACTTAGAGAAGCATTTTTATTTTTATTGTAAAGGGAATTTACCTTGTTGTGCTGTTAATGGCACTCAAGACCACTGCGTTCTGCTTTGGTTTGGCCTGGAAGGGCTAGGAGGCAAAGCAAAGCCAGCTGAGGCAGTTATCTTTGCTCTTGATTGAAAGCTGCAGACCAAAGCTCATCAGCTTTTATCTCTTACAGCAGCGGGATGCTCTGAGGGAGCGACTTCCACTTCTGATCATTTCAGGTTCCCAGCAAATCTCCTCATTTCACCGTCGGTAGCAACATTTGCAGTTGGACAGATTTGATCAGGATTAATGTAAATTAGCATTAATTGGAATCAGGAGTGAGCATAATCTAAAATAGCAAACTAATGGTGACTGAACTAATGTGGACGTGTTTGGACTGGTGAAATAAAACAATGGGAGTACTCAGTCAATCAGCAATGTTTACCACTCACCCAAAGGGTTCGAGGTAATCTAGAAAGTACTACTCTATTGTTGGGGCTGTTATTTGGTTTTGAAATACCTCCCATGGGAACTCAGTGTGTAGACCAGTTCCTGTTTTCATGAAAGGATCCCCCGAAAGACTGTAGCTCCTTAAGGTGTCTATAATTCTCTGAAAGTTCGGTAGTCAAAATGAAGAATACCTGGATGGCTGGATATTAATCCTTGAATCCTTGCTGTTGTGCATATTCTGATTTCTCTTCAAGAACAAACTAACACCAGCCTTTCAGGGTAAAACTGAAAGTATGAAGCTGTAAATATGCCTCTTTCCTATTCTCTGTGCTTTGATGAGGTCATGTGTAGCTGATGTTTCAGTACCCGCTTGAAGCCTCAGTTTCCTCTATGAGATTATTCATACTTTTAAAGGTCGAGTTCATCAAGCAGACGGTAAATGCTCTCATTCAACACCAAAATAAGTCTAATACAGAAATTTAGAATCTCAAAATTCATGTTATTTTATTCCCTTTGTATAATTTGATTTAACCAATATTCTCACTAAAATTATTCAGGGACACACACAGACACACACTATATGCCTTTACAAATGTTTAACAAGACTTTCTAGAAAGCACCTGTATGTAGAGGGACAGCTGGACAAGGCACAGGTGCACCACCATGTGCCAAGGCTCAAACAAACTTGTGTCACCAGCTGCCAAAGTTCAATTTATCACTATTAATTTATTCAAAATATGCTGGGACTGCTTTGGCTGAATTCTGCAGAATTTATGTTTAAGTGGCTGACCTTCTCAATAAAGCCCCCTTCCATACTCAGTTTAAGGATACTCTGCTTTGGAGGAACACAAATGTGTATGTGTGACTATGGGGGTTGCAGGCGCAGTGTCATTTTACACAGCAGAATCGTGACAAAAAGGCAGGATTGCCCTTTTAGAAGACCAGAGATCAAATGTCTGAAAGACTTATTAATGTTAAATGATGTAAACAATATACTGATGAGTCTTACCAAAAATCAACCCAGTGCAAAGAACTTGCAAATCTTGAAGAGAAAATGAAAAGCTGAAAGCTAAAACGGCCGGTATTACTAGTACCGCCCTCTGATTGGTGCATCTGCTGTCTCTGTGCAGTGAAGGTAGAGGAGGTAAACCAAGAGCCCCTGGAGACAACATTCAAATATTACTACCCTCAATATTATTTGTAGAAGGACTTGCAAAAAGCTGAGCCAAATGAGCCACCCGTTTGAAATGTGAGCTAGCCTGATGCACTGCTGTCATGCCTTGCATTGCTTCGAAAAAAATTGATAGACCTGCCAAGAGTCCTCGGATGGCAAAATGAATCGCATGCATGAAGCAGAGTCATCTACGCTTGTGTGTCAGTCATCGTTAAGTGTTTCAGCCCTGTGCTAATTCATGGAAGTCTGTGGAGCTAATGTTGTAATCAATCCTGACCCACGAGTCGTCTCTTCCTCTATCTGGTCAGAGACAGGCAGCTCTCCAAGGTTTCTAAATGGCTCCATCTCTGTGTGAACTCTGACCTAATGGAGATTACTACTAATGTTCATGTCATGTCTTCACACTTTATAGGCATCGTGTTGGTCTTGTAGTTCTTGTCCTGATTTGGGCTATGGTAGCAGAGAAGCACCTGACTATTTCGAGAGCCCCAGTTCTTATTTTAGATGAAGCCATCTTCCCTTCCTGCGCTCTCGTACAATTATAATTTGTGTATCACAGTTATTACATCAACTGGACAGCTTTCACTGTCTTTTTCAATTAATCATTTTAAAGGAAAGAAAAACCAACTGGATCAGGGCCTTTATACGTGATATTATGTGCTTGGCATATAATTTCTCTTTAGATTTGCAACACTTACAGTCACAAAAACAATGAATTAACCACAAAAAAGATTGTCTGTCTTAGCCCCAAGTCGTATTACGTTTGTGCAGAAACATAGAAGTTCACATCAATCAAAGCCCATTGCTGGCATCTAGGAGTCAGCTTTTCAAGTGATGCAATCAACTGACTGACTGGCACCCCTGGCCATGCTTATCCGGTGAAATTTGTTGAAATTTTCGCACAATAGAGAGAAAAATACAGACATAATCACACTCCAAATAGTTACCCAAAGTGCCACACTTTTCCATACAGCTTTGACACACTCTGATCTAAGATCACATTTGTATGGGAAACTTGGTCCTTTTCCAGGCTTACTAGGTATCACTTTCATCATAGCTCAAGTCTGACCTGCATGCAGTCATGTCAACAAAAGAAAGCCAGCTCCACAGTGACTGTTGGTCTTAAATTGGTATCTGATCTGCTTTTCAGAGGAGCAGCTCGGGTTATTAAATAAAGAGAAATGCAGAGCTGCTTAGCTTCCTACCTTCAAAGTGCCATGGCTAAATGAATGGAGAAAGTAAATGGGAAACTAAAGGTTCTCCTCTCTCACTCATGCACACACACAGTGAAGAGCACAGAGACGGAGTAAAGGCAGTGCTTCAGGTTGAGTGACTAAAATGAGCAACTAGACTCTTGAAGCTGTCAGCTCAATATACTTAAACATGCAAACAATGCCTTTGTAGCTCTTCCTATTTACCTGTGTTAAGTTTTATACAATCACATTTTGGTTTTTTAATGTTGACGTGGGTTGCTGTGGCAGACTTCTATAAGTTAACTGAAAATTAAGACTCTTGGTATCCATCAGCATTCTATTGTAGATTATTTGATGTGCTACTGGAATTAAAGGAACCAGTAAATGGCTTATGTATTTGTTAGTCTGTGGTGTTCCTCAAAGCTGTCTGCATGGACCCATATTTTTTCACTTTATACAGTACACAATCAGTATACTAATTGTACAGTATATAGTACACAATGTCCTCAGTCCACTGTATGTTAAAAACACTATACTTCCAAATCATCCCGACAGAAACAGCGTGCTTATCTGTGATGTACGGGGAACTTTCTTCACTTTTTCTTCACTCTACATTGCATTTATGTGCCATTGTTTTTGTAATCAACTCTGTATTTCTCATCTTCTTTTTTTTTCTATGTCAGATTTCCCTCGATGAGCATTTTTGTGTTTGTCTGTGTATCTATTATTGCCTCTCAGGCCACAACAAATCCCGACAGATGGCCACTCCCCTGAATCTGGGCCTGCTTCTTCTTTACTGCAGTCTCATACACACTCAAGAGACAAAGAACTGAATCAAACAGAAGATTTAGAGGGACACTGTGGTTCACTTAGCAAGACAGATATTGTTATATGAATAGGCATTTAATAAGTATTATTATACTGATGGACTGCATTAAATTTGATTATAACTGAGGGGAAATTACTGCATTAAGCTGAATTAAACTGAATTATAAATTGAGTGAATTGGACAGCATTTAATTGAATTTGAATTTAACCATCCACTTTGATATTTTAAGACTGAGGGTTGATCATAATTGTGCATCAGTGCTTCAGTGAATGTCTGATAGTCATCTGCATCTGTCTACTCTTGTTCTATGCAATCATTGCAACTTACATTAGGCAAAACCCTCCTGATGAATGAAAGCATGAAACCATGACATTGACAATATAATTCCCTTTTATCGTCCATTTTTTAACATTAACTGCAACAACCACTCCAATATATACGTGTTAGTCTAGCTGAACCATTGGCACAACAAAAGTTGATGCTTCAAGTGGGAAAAGACCAGAACACACCCTAAAACAGTTTAGTTCAGTAAAACATAGTCATGTTGAAATTGAAACTCTTTAAATATCAGGACATAATAATAAAAAAAAAAACAAGTCACCTGATCCTTGTTAGGTGTTATAATGAATGCATTAGTTAGGCCATGGCATTATTTGTTTTACAAAAACTCAGCCAAAATGCTGAATCAGTAAGTGAAAAAGGACATCCTTATTAATGCTATTAGGAATTTAGAGGAGAAATCGAATTCAGAGGATAAGTCAGACGCAACTGATTATTTGATCATCGACACGTGCAAGTGCATAATTTGGAGTCTACAGTTCAAAAGACTTTATTTGTGCAAAACTGCAACATAGTTGTCAATCTTTTAGGAAGTGGTTATAACAGGAAGTTCACCCCAAGGCCAGATGAAGAAACAGAAACACATTGCATTTGAACAAACATGAGAATTCCTTTGGACAATTGAGACAAAAATTAGATGTTTGGTTTTTATGTTTTTTTTTTTTTTGGAATGTACAACATCACTTTTGTAGAGAACCAAACTCAGCATATCAGCACTAACACCTCGTAGTTGTCAGACAGGGTAGTGGGCTGGTCATGGCTCGGTCTTGTTTTGCTTGTACAGTCACCATAAAGGTAATATATACCAAAGTATTCTAGAGTCAAATGAGAGCATTTTACTGTGCATATACGTCAGCTAAAGCTTGAGTAAAACTGTGGCATAAACACAAATAAAGATGATTAGGTAAAAATTCCTCCACAACAACATAAGATACATGACAATATAATAGCATCAAACACAACAATTAATTCAAGCTATTGTTGGTAAACATTGTTCGGCAAGATACTTAGTTTTTTACACC
>JBAMYA010047967.1:0-10101 GCA_037176975.1 Arrhamphus sclerolepis
CACACTCTTTCTGGTGGTTGTGAGCGATGGAAAGACAGAAAAAAATAAGTATAATGGAAATCAATTTACACCCACAAATTACTTCAAGAACACAAGCCAGCATGAGCCGCCTGCCGCCTCCACATGTGAAAGCACTCTTCCTCCTCCTCATGCCCCCATCCTCTCTTTCATTCCCTTCTTCTTCTCTTTTTTCCTTTTGGCATTTCCGTAGACAAATGTTGGACTCTTTACTTGTCTGAGAGAAACTCGCCTCTTGGTTTCCTGCCTCAGTACCTTTCTGATGTCTCCACAGAGTTGATCTCAAAAATAAAGCCAAGAAAACACCCTCAAACTAGCACCTTTGTGTCTTTTAAACACCCACTGCTGACACGTGCTGATGAATCTCGTTCTTTTCTTCTCCACTGTACACACATACTTACATGCTTACATGTGCTATGTACAAATCATGCATGCAAACACACACTAACCCAACAACTAAAATTCTAAGATAGCCAAAACAAAACAATATATATAAATATATAAAAATGCACACACCTGGTGTGTTTGTGTAATTTCTTTGTGTGAATCAGTCTCTCCAAACACATTCAACAAAGTTGTTCTCAGTGTGTGTTCTCTCAATCTTTCCTGCTCTATTTCTCTTCAGGGTTCACAGGATAGCGACTGAGGTAGGCAGCAATTTATATCGCTGAAGGAGGCGTATGAACAGGGGATGATATCCTGCAAAACAACGGTGGTTGTGAAGGTGATGAGTAAGAGTGGTGTAGACTATCCTGAGAGCTTTTAAGGTTGCACTGTCATTCAACTGGAGGCTCGAGAGACATCCACTTTAGAATACTTTCACCTACCTATTTTTCTTAGCTTTTCTGAAGTCCTTGTGAAAGGCAAAGCCAGACGCCGCACTATATTATGTTAAGCTAAAGCTGATTTTAAACATGTTGTGTTCAGCAATAAACACAGTTTCTGTACTGGAAAGTCTCTATGTTGCTTTAGCAACTGCAACTGCAAAAAGCTCCAAATGTACTGTGGTACGACTGCTGCCATCTAGCAGGAAAGAAAATAGAAATATGGTAGCATCAGTTTCGTTGTACTTAGGTAGCCTTTAACAGATTTTAAATAAATGTAAAATTAAGTGATCATGACCCATATATTTGGGGCAAGGATCCAACAAAATGTTTTAATAATGTATGCCATGTAATGTAAACGGTGACCTTAATGGGCGGCATTTTCCTGTATTTCATTAAAAGCCTGCTTAGTGCCATTTGCTCAGTCTTGCTTCTGTAGGTGGTGTTTGAAAATGCCAGCGTATGGCCTGGAATGAATCCAATCAAATCTATTGTTGGGGTTTAATTTTACAGTTTTACAGTTAAAAAAGAAAAAAAAAGAGAAAATGTTTCAACAGAAACCACTTTCATCATGTAGTTAACAAACTTGTAGTCACACAAACTTGACTCATTATGCTTAATCTTGGACTGTTGCCATTTGACCATGAATTCACTACAAAAACACATTTCTATAAAAAAGAAAAAGAAAAAAAGGCCTAGTTTCAAGAAAATTTCTCTTTTTTTGTCTAAGTAGAAAAAATATATAGTCTAGCATTTTATTTTATTTTATTTTTTTTACAAAAGGAGGAATCTCGAGTCTCCTTCTATACCTGAGGAGTGAGCAGGCCCTTCTTTTCACCAGGACGTACCGCGTGGAAGGATCACATTATTCCAGCCAGGTCCTGCCCACCCCCCTGGGCACCCTGGCCAGCCAGGGGATGCAGTGTATAGTCCAGGACTGCTGCATGTTTTTGTAAGAGTAGCTCACGTTAGCTCCCAAGGGAACATGGGGAGAACATGCAAACACAGAAAGGCCCTTGTGCTGATGACATGGAGGAGTGGACACACCCCCAGCACGCCCCCCAGCAGGAATTGATCCTTCTGTTTTTGGGCTGTTTTTGCAGTGTACATTCAACTCAGTTTTATTCAAAATGTTTTTGCTTTAATTATGTTAAGATGGGAGGTTTGATGCAGGGGGACACAAATGCAGGGCTATGAAACAAAGTCCTCAATTTAAACCAGAGCAAAAAAAAAGAAAAAAAAAGAATTGAAGGTTAAAATATCAGATTGTTACAGCTAGACAAAGTAACATTGGGCTCCCATCCTAGTCGTCTTTTACAGCAACTGCCTGATGTCCTGATGTCACACGTCAACAATGATGAAGATAATTCACAAAATGTTAGCTGACATCATAGCAAAGGCAATTCAGAAACTCGAGAATGGAATGATGGAAGATAAAATGAGAAAGAGACCAAGAAAGAGACCAGTCAACTCTTAGCATCATAACTGTCCCAGGTGTTGAGATGAAAAGATACTCAGGATCTAAAGGACCAAGTGGGGGAAACCAGGAAAGACCATACTATTGTACTGCTACTGTTGTTGTGAAACCTCAGCGGTCTCAGCTGAAGTATTGTTCAACTTCTAAGCCCTCAGCTGGGTAAGTACAGCAGAAATAACTGGTATGCGTTCTTGCACCACACATTTTATGGAGGATGCATCCAGTGGAGGCTTGTGCTGACTATCCCAGAATGCATTTTGCACTGGCAAACGTTAATAATGACAAGATAACAAGCACATTATAGCTTTGTTGTTTTGTGTTGGAATGTAGATGTTTTCATGCAAAACTACAGGTCCTCTAATTTCAAAGTTGTGGTTAATGATCCAGATATAGCCACTCTGTATTGGACCATTCTGAGTCACTTTAAAGTTCCAAGTACTTCTTTTATGCTTAATTTATTGTACATGTTTATGAATACATGATAGCCTGCTAGCTGAGCTATGATTCCAAAACTGTTTTTTTTTTTTTTTTTTTTTTTGTACCTTCTGCTGCCAAGTTGGACCTTTGGTATTCAATGGGGATTTGCACCTTTTTGGAGCCATCACCTGGCGGTCAGTGGAGGAACTGCAAACAAGCATACTTCCTGGATAAGCTTCAACCCTGACGTGTGATGGTTGCCACTTGGAAATGACTCGCATCAATACATGAAGTGAAACACCAGGAAAAGCCCTTTGAAAATAAAACATGAAATCCACAACAGAAATCCAACAACATAAAGAGCAGAAGTAAACCAAGCCCAAAACTCAAACTGACATACTGATGCCAGATGTAAAAGATCACCTATGCTTTACTTTCCAGAAGGGTTTCCAAAGACATGGGTTAAAGTTAAATTTGGGTAAATATCATGAATTATAATACATTTTCTTATGAAAAAAAATTAGAATTCTAGAATGAAACAAAGCTGATAAGTATGACAGACGCATGGGAGGGAGAATGATCGCAGACATTGTTTGTCCATTGCAACTTCAACATTTAATGTTTGCTTTCTTTGTACCATGTCCAAGCCCTAATTCAGATGTTGATGTGAACAAAGAGAGAATTTGGTATAAATGTCTAGCAGGCTTTCATGCAGGTGAAAATAAAAGCCAGCTGCCTTATGCTGCTTGAGAATCATCAAAACAATATCTAAAAGTCGCAAAAAGTATTTTCTGAAGCATGAGCTGATGCTTCTGGGATTGTCCTCACATTCTCCTGATTATTTTTTCCCAGTAATATATGATGTCCGTAAAGTATTTATGACATCTTCATGTAAACTTTATATCATTTCTATCTTTTCCTTTGTAAGAGTACATTTATTGAATTTTAAAATGTTTCGGAAGTTTTTTTAGAGTTCAGAAGCTCAGTTGCTCGTGTACTTTCTTATGTGTATATATAAGAAATGTGTGTGTGTGTGTGTGTAAAATTCATTCCCACTTTTAAAACCATATAAAAATCCCTCTGCAATGACGTGGAAGAGTGATCACTCTGCTTAAAGTTATTGTTCCTAAAAGCTATTGATACAAATTTCTTTCCTTCATGTAATTACATCATGATCATCAGCAGTGGACTGGGAAGCATGATGTTGATGTGCTTCTCTAAGAATACACATGAGCAAAGGAAGCTATTCTGTAGAAATAATTGTTTTTGGTGGAAAATTAACCAAAATGTTGTGGACAACAAATGTAATATGGTAATGTAAGATGGTAAAATTTAAGCTAGCAGAGTTCACTGTCTGCAGCGTCTCCTGTATTTAATTGTAGATTATTCTAATGCATGTAGTAGATTATATTCTAAGAAATACAATTTATCAAAATTTGCAGGTCTTACCTTTAGTAAAATCAGAAGCTGAACATGGTACAAATAGTTGTCATTAGTGCATCTATAAGCTCACCTGATTATGGGCAATGTGCACTATAAATTAATTTGACTTGCCTTTTTCTCAGATGTACAATAATTAATTCAAATTAGTAAATAATACAAAATATTTGGTCTCTGGACAAAACTATACAGGAATATGGAAAGATTTGAATTTGACTGTTTTCTGTCACCACAAAGACTGGGATCTGTGAGGAGAAAGCACCCCGTCTGTCTGGATGTCCAACATTTCCTCAGCCAGAATGGAACAAGGTCAGCCTGGCGGACACAGGGGGGGTGCCTGTGATGGATTGTGGGGTTTCATGTCTGACTCGATCAGTATTTCCTCTTTCCTCTGGTTAGTGCAGTGATAAGCTATCCAATATTCCCATATGGCTTGAGTTCTTCCATTGGCAGGTTCCAGTAGGGGGGAAATACCACCTGGGGTCTTTAAAGGCCCCCTCACCCATGCCTGCCTTCACCTGTCTTGTATCTGATTGGTTGTAAATCTAGAAAGACAAAAAAATAAAAAATAAAATAAACTCCCATTGCTTTATTGATTTGAATTCTCTGGGGAGGGCAAATCGTAGCTTGGGATACCAGGGATCTGTTTGTGGATTGTGTCTCCCTGTCAATAGTCAACATCGCCACTGGGGATATTCAATATGTCAGTTGCAGTTAAAAACAGTGGGGGAGATTATCAGTAAGAGGGTCAGTAACCAGAGTGGAACCCCATTTTCCAGGGAACACAGACAGGAAGCGGAGCAATTTGATTTCCATATTGATAGGTTTTGAAATGTAGAACTGGGGATGGAAATTGGTGCCATGCAACATGTCAAACTCACGTTTGTTGGCAGTTTTGAGAGAGGGCAGAGGTAGAAAGGTAAAATAACATTCATGCAGGCACTTATTTTTTATTCAATATTGCAACGATAGTCTACTAACCCTCAGCATTTACTGCATCCCACATCTTCTCTGTGAAGGACTCCCTGGAACAAGAAAAAAAAAAAAGCTTTTCCCTGATCATGTAATTTGACTCTGGAATAATGACACACTGTTATAAGCACAGCAACATTAGCATTTCTCTGCTGCTAAGTGACTTAGTCTATAGTCTGAGACAAACCGAGGGCAAAGTCATACAAATGTAACCAGGATTGAATATGAAGTGGGGCTGACAAAGAGGGAAATTATGAAGCAAGATTACATTATTCTAATGTGAGCAGAGAAAAGGGTAAGGGACAAGAATAAATGGAAGTTCAGCTGAGTCAGTGGAGAGCTAATAAATGCCAACGATCCAATGCAAAGACTTTTATTTTAATGAGACATGGAAGGGTGCCATCGTATTAAAATGAGAGATCAAGAAATGAGCGATTACACACCCAGTCAAACATTATGAAAAATTACATTTTTTTTAAACTTTTTGTGTAATTTCCTTCTGTTTAACTTTCTTCTGCTTAACATCCTTAAAATGTTAAACAGTAGTTCACTATACAAAGAAGATCGACAGTTTGATTGTCTTTCAAATTCACAAAGAACCAATTGCTTATTCTAATAAGAGAAGGATTTTAAGGTGAAAAATTAACTTCATGAAACTAAACAGTCAGTAACTTACCTGTTTACTTGATTTGTGAACAGTTTAATGGAAGCTCAAAACTGTCAATGAATAGGGAAAAAAAATCAGGTTTTACTAATATTTGTATGCAAAATTCTGTTTTTTTTCATACATGCACAATATAAGAAAAAAAACTACACATTTGGGCTACTTGTTATGACAGAAATCTTAGCTTAATTAAAACAAATAAATAAATAAAAATTACTCAGGAGTCGATCAAAAAAACAAGGGTTCAGAGATCATTCTGTCAACTCAGAATATGTTGAGTCTGAGTTATTGTGACGATTATAAAAATCTCATGAATGGAGCTCCGTTAACGTGATTCACCATGGCAACACCAGGTACATGGGGGAGGTCCTCCTACTCTTCTCTTTTGAATTAGAGCTTTTATTGCAGTCACATGGTAAATCTGAGCACATTTTTCCTGCAGAAGTTTAAGATGAAGTGGTGAAGGAAAAACAGTTGACCCGAGAGATTGCAGAGTGAACAAATGCATAATTTATTTAAATGAGGAAGTAAATAGTAGTGGAATGCAAATGTGTTGTAGCCATGTAAGTTTGGCTTTCTTTGTAGTTTAAATCCTGCTGATGGACGAAAAAGATGAAGATGAAGGGAGGAGACAAAGAGAAACTGGGTTTCTGGAGCAATACTGCTCTCAACCAGGTTATGTTCACAGAGCAAGTTACCATGGTTTCCCAGTATGAGTTACCTTGGTTTCTGAAAAAAAGGCTTGAACTTGTTTCTCAGAGTCAACTACCATGCTTTATGAAATGGAAAAGTCAGTTTCCCTAAGTTGAGGATCATCATTCTCTGAATTTGCACAAAGACCCTTTTCTGAAACAATCCCCTTGGTGTCACAATGATCTTTATTTCAACAAAAAGTACAGGCTATCCAAAACCAAAGCCCAAACTGTTGGGGCAAAGAAAGCATGCAGATGGCAGGATGAAATCACAGTGAGGAACATGGAAAAAGACACAACGGCATGGAAGCAGAACTGAATCAAGACAAGGAGCATGCCAACAAAATCACAACAAACTTGCAAAAGAGTGACATGCAAACAGACACTCAAAGGATAACAATCAAAATACTTTATCGATGCCCAGTATGACGCTTTATCATCAGGAACAATCTAACATTCTAACAATCAGGAATGGAATGACCAACACGGGAAGTCAAACAAAAAAACAGAAGGAAAAGCATGTTTGAGATAAAACAGGAAATCAACATGAAAAGAAAAAAAATAGAAACAATGCACATCTTACCAAAATATATTCAATTTCTTGGATCAAGATTATTATATTTCTCTAAATCTTATCAACAGTAAAAATGACAAACTCTTTAAGACAACATTTACAAGAAAAATGAATGGAAATGTACAAGCCCTCTGCTTGTATTCCCCACTAATGTTGAATAGTAGTTTTAATTACTTCATAAATGTGAGCCTCTGAGATGAGAAGGAGGGTCCTTGTGTTCCAACATGCCAGAGTTTTTATACCTGTACGCAGCTCTTTAGACTATCACTCAAGCCCCTGGACTTTTCTGTCTGACCCTCACAAGTCTGGTGTAAAAGTCCTTTCATCAGGAATTATTCATGTTTCCGCTAACATGGTCAAGGCTTTAATCAAATGCCTGCTGCCCTTCGTGCTGTCGACCTCTCTCACACAGCTGTCACAGCAGGGACTTTAGGTCACTCTCTGCTGCCACCACTGTTTCCTCTGAGGAGCATTTCCACCGCACGGGATGGCCATTAAAGCAATTTAAATCTGTGTTGGCAGAGTGGACCTGGCGTGCTGCGCCCCTTTGTACCTGACAATGTAATGATTAATGTAAAAGGGTTAAGCCAAACACACATGCAAGTGGAAGGTTGAGAGGTTTGATTTTACAGAGTAACTGGGAAAACCTGGCAGGAGAGTGAGTCACCCCTGACAAAGAAATGTGAGACACCCTCAAGCAAAACACTTGGCCCACAGCTACTTCGGTACAGCTGTTCACTGGTTAGTGGTGGGGGACTGCACCACCTAGCTCATTCTGAGGTAGACTCGGATCAGCAGGTAGAGAGGTCGTCCTCCAAGTGGAAGGTATTTGATTTGATTTCCAACCTACTGGTGTTGCAGTGTCCTCAGGAAAAAAAATCTAACCTCCATATTGCCCTCAACATGTTCGTTGGTGTGCCACCGCAGAAACAAAACAAAAGAAAAAATCAAACAAAAAACATTTGTAGACCACATGTATGAAATAAGAAACAGTTCTTAAGGGGCTTAATAAAAATGTCATTGACATTGGTCAAAAAGATACAGTAAAACTAACCCTTTCAACCATGTCAATATACTTTGGTTCATAGCTGGCAGCTTCAAGAAGTGGAGTGGATTTGAATGGCTCACTCCAACCACCTCCTACGCAGAGTCTGCCTCTTTTGGGACCAGTGCAAAGCTTTGCAGTTCTATAGCTGTGTAAATTTGGATACAAATTACACCCAATAAGCCTCAAAACTCTTTATACTGTATAAAAGCACAGAGTACTGAGCCTAAGGTCTCATCCTATCACATGTTAACTGATGGAAACACTTAACTCAGACATTAGATTGTCAAATACTTTAAATTTCCTTTTTCTTCAGTTTAGCCATGCACAGTTGATGAAGTAGACCATTCAAAAATCTTAATTCCACCACGTAGACATGAAAAAACAATCTTCCCTCTGGCTCCATTCATTTATGTTTTGTTTCACATTTTAGATGTAAAGGTTAATAGCTGTATGGCTTTCACAAGCATTTACAAGTTTGCATTGATTTGAAGTGGTATATGAAAATAAGAGGAGATGGAAACAGTTCTTCTCTCATCTTACTGAATGAGACATTGAGACCTAGCAGCTCCAATCAAAAGTGACAGATTGTTATGTTTAAACTTTATAGTTGGTGGCCACTTAAGGCATCAAATGATGTAGGGCCAGATTTACTAAAGGTTTGCGTGTATTAAATTGAATGCAAGCTCACTGCTCAAGCAAGAAAAAAAAAGTACAAACTGATTTACTAACACCAGGCCCAAATACAACAAAATACCACGTCTAATCCAGTTAGTACGTCCGCTGCAATGAATTTACAATTTGGGGCGTTCATGTGCAATTCTGTGTGTGTTTGGAGGAGAATATGTAAATATATCAATTTAGCACCTGCAAAGGGATTTATCAAACCTGAATGCAGTTTTACTCATAGAAACTGCATCTAAATTTACCACATTTCAAAAGGACGTGCAAACAGTCTGTATGCGTAATTCTGCACGCATGGCTGTGGTTACTGACATAAGAAGGAGACATCAAACAAAGCAAGGAGACACAGAGAGCACATTATTCATTCACGTGTGAGCATTTTTGGGATGAACAAGGAAAGAATCATTAAAACATATGGCTGATCCAGCGATGCCATCTCGGAGCTGTTGGAGGAACTCAGAATGGATTTGGAGGCAGACACGAGGAGGAGTCACGCAATGCCTTTTTTTTTTTTTTTTTTAAATTTACGTCTGGGGTATCTCCCAATCCCAGTTTTCAGACGTACTGTCCAAAGGCCCGAACATTATATGGCATCGGAAGGCCAGGGTGATTAGGTTTCCATGCGCTTGACAGTCGTTGAATGACACCTAACAAGGCTTTTTTTTTTTTTTTTCACGCATTTCTCAGAGTGACATGAACTTTAGACTGGAGCTTGAATATGCAGTGTGTTTGTGATGCCAAAGGCATCATTAAATTATCAAGGGTTGTGCATGATTCTTTTATTTTGAAAAACAGTTTTCTGTTTTTCAAGTTGCAAGATGGCTGGCTTGTAGGTGGGTCAATTTGGAATCCTTCGTGTAATAATCTATTATGTTAGAAACAAGAGCATGTGTCATATTCATTCATGTTTTTTTGAGAAAAATAAAAACATATGAGAACCACATGCCGGAGACATAAGGTCCACACGAGGTCCGCACAAGGAATATTGAGGAATGCGCCGTTGGAGTCCTGAAGATCAGGTTCAGTTGTTTGAATCTGACTGCTGTACAGGCCAGAAACAACACGCAAAACCTTCATTTATATAGGGCGTCTCCAACACGTTTGCACCTGCCACCATTTGCGCAATCACTCTTAGTAAATAATGTGTAAATGTCATTCCACCTCTTGCGCATAATTCTGGATTGCACGTGCAAATTACTACATGCAAACTGGGATGTTGGCAGCACGGTGGCTTGGTGGTCAGCACTGTTGCCTCACAGCAAGAAGGTTCCTGGTTCGAGCCTCCACAGGGGCC
>JBAMYA010047968.1:0-10100 GCA_037176975.1 Arrhamphus sclerolepis
TCCTGTCTCCTGATTACATGCATAACTAGGCTATTGACCTATGATGGATAAGATGTACTAAAGCCTGAAAGATTCATGTCCATAGGTTAGGTCAGTCTGACTTACAGCCTACCGTGTGTGTGTGTGTATATGTATATGTGTTAAAAGAGTGTATATGTAAATTTTTTCCTCCACAGTGAGTAAGGCCGATGTATATTATTTGTAAGTCTTACACTGCTGGGTGGCCGTTTATTTTCGTTTTAAATGGTGCCACTTTGTAAGGAACATGCATTTCTATGATAAGCAGCGGAGCTGATTATGTGGGCTGCGTCAGTGACAGATTTGCCAAATCTTGTTTGCCAACGCAATTTTTTTTTTCTACGCTTGTTTAACAGATTGGATGATTGAAGACATATTAGTAATTTAACAATGGATATGTATTAATTCAGCAAGCAGGAGCCTCAGTAGTGTGTAGAAGAACCATACACAGCCTGTCTCCCCCCCCAATGCTGGCCACTAGCCTGCTAACACCGTGCTGTGGGATCGTATCCAATTCTTCAACCAGCATTTGTTGAAAATCAGCCAATGTGGTTGTGTTGGTCACTCTGGCGTGAACAACACACTAGCATGTCCAGTAACAAAATTTATCTTTGACAACAGCTCATCTGGATACAATGTCTTCCTGCAGCATTAGCATTTTCAGTATTGTCCCATTTCTTCTTTATTTGAGGTTATGTTGTTGTGTCACAACCCTGTCACTTGTTTAACTGGACTTTGAGTTTGAAAAGACAAATGCAGACACTGTTAGTTCTTTGAACAGACTTTTCCTTTATTTTCTGTAAAGCAAAACGTAACAGATTTGATATATTTTTCTTCAGGTTTTGATTTGGAATAGATGGAGCAGTGCTTCTAATGTAACTGCATGTTTGGAAATAAAAGCTATTATAAGAATTTTGAGCTTTACTCACTTTTTTTTCAAACACACTGTTGCTAATATTTGGAACACGATTGAGTATAAAATCTTTCCTCCTCTACATCTTATGTGGTATGTTATTTGGTATGAGATGAAATATCTAGTTATGCTGTTGTCCAGCAACATGTTTTTTATTTAGCTGAAACAATAGTGTGACTGAGTTTAAGGGGTGAAATACTCCCTTCACAATTTTACATTTGTGTTTAGTACTTTCTTTTTACTTTCATGGTTTCCTGACATTTCAAATTAAGAAGTGATTTTTGCTGTACTACATTTACAATTGCATGTTATATTTTCTTTATAGTTTATGATTCCACAGAAAGCTGTTTAATCAGCTATTAGAGATACTTCAGATATCAAAAAAATAAAGATTCATTAGGCAGCCGTGGCAGTAATCTTCAGTTATTGTCAATTTAAGGAACAGGGGTGAGATGTAAAATGTATGTCAAATCAAATGCACAGTACATGACACTGATTTCCAGACCGTACTGGTTGTGGTATTGACAACAACCACTGGCTCTGCTGACCAGCATAATGTCAGTGGAAACTTTGCATCTGGTGTTTGAAGTAAAAGGGAGGGGTGGTGGGGTGGGGGTTCTCGTCAAGAAACGGGGATGAAAAAAGACAATAACATTGGGTAGGGAAGCATGACAGCAGTGAGATGTGTAGTAGGAGTATGAGAGGGGTTTCAGGTGGAAGTGGGATTCCATCAAGGATCAGCTCTGGTGATGGACGGGTTGACAGGTGATGTCAGACAGGACTGTCTGTGAACTGTGATGCTCGTTGTTACGACCCGGCTCAAGGGCCGCAACATAAAATGGAGACTGACCACAGGCAATTGTTAAGTAAAAGGTCTATTTATTAAAAGCCAGCAAACCAGCACCTAGAATGGTGAGCTCCTCCTGAAGTTCACCAGACAGGCTATATCTTCAGGCTCCCAGGTGAAGCCAATGAGGGTAATTAGCACCACCCCTCTGTGTATTATAGCAACAGAGCCAGCAGAAATGCAGAGGGACGTAACACTCGTGATGACACTGATCTGTAATGAGTGTAGGGATCAGGTCAAAGAAAATGTGTAAAGGTGGAGGTATGTACTAGAGAGAAGAGGAATGGTCAGTCGCAGCAAGACAGAATACATGTGTGTAAATGACAGAAAAGCAGATGGAACGGTGAGATTGCAAGAAGTAGAGGTGAAGAAGGAACATGGGTTTAAAGACAGTGTGGGAAGGGAGGAGTGGGTGGAAAAGAGCAGCAGCGAGAGTAAATGAAAAGTTTTACAACATGTTAGCGGGACCAGACCTACAATATAACTCTGAGACAACGGCATTAACCAAGAGACATGAAGCTGGAGGTGACAGAGTTGAAGGTGTTGAGATTATTTCTATGGGAGTGACGAGAATCAACAGGATTAGGATTGGGCACATCAGAGGAACACCAAGGGTTAGATCAAGGTTGGACATCCTGGAAATAAAATGAGGCTAGATTAAAATAGTTTGGACTGTAAAGGGTACTGAAGATGGAGCTGTCTGGAAAGAGAAGAAAGGGGAAGGCCAAGGAAAGGAAATTTCTTGATGAATTGAGAGAAGATTTGCATTTTGTTGATGTGGCAGAGTGAGACGCAAAAGACTGGGTAAAGTGATCCACTGTCATTATTATTATATTATATTGATATAATATATAATGAGGCAGAGTTGACAACATCAAGTGGATAGGCTAATAATAATAATAATAATAAGTAGGCTAGTAGTAGTACTATTTAAACATTTACATTATTTACTCTAAATCTAAAGTAGACTAGCCTACTCTTACACGTCTGCTGAAGAATAATATTAGATTATTAAACGTATCTTCAATATAAATAATATAGATTGTCCTCTCGCTGGATTTACAAACGTTGGCTTTGACTAAATGCTGCCTCCTTGCGGTCATCACAAAGAGTGTCCTCTTTTACGGCCGCTAGAAATCAAACTCCACTACTACAACGTCGTTAGTCAATTTAAAAAAAAATCCAAATTTTTGTGCAGTTATTTAGGATTTATTTTAAACTTACTTATTTGACAGGATAACGTTTCAGTTTGTTTGTTTTTTTAAGAAAAACCCAACAACCTACTGCGCTTGCGCAGAACGGCAGCTTTTAAAGAAATCTCACGAATTCCCAGCGCGCGGCCGAGCTGTTGCGAGGGGCGATAGGATCGGGGGCGCGCGCGCAGGAAGGCTGACGGTCGCCACGGAGAGTCCTCACGTCACGGATCCGCAGCGATAGAGATGCTGAGGTGACAGGCAGGCAGAAGGAGAAAACGGACGATCGCACGCACGTACACGTATTCCACCTCCGCTTCTTTATCTCCAGGACCCTCTTCCTTTATAGACTTCCCCCCTCCCCGACTCGCGCGCTATGGCAATCCGCTTGATGTCGCCCCCACCGCCTCATTATATAGAGGATTTTTTCTAACCACACCCGCCTCGTTTGGATCAAGGATCGGCAGCGAAGACCCGAGGTAAGCCTCCCGAACCGAGCCATGTTGCGTTTACGCCTCCCCCCGTTCTCCGTTATCTGTAACACCCCTCTGCGTGCCTGGGGTTGGGGTTGGTGGTGGTGGAGTGTTTCTGATCCTGCATGTTGTCAGAACCTACAGCCTTTTAAACCTCACCACAGCCAAGCTGGATGAGCCTTGCGTGGCCTGTGGACGGCCAGTAGCGTGCGTGGACGCGCCTGAGTAAATCTGCTGTGGCAACCAGCGCGCTACGCAACAGCTCCGTCTCCACAGCAAAGCCGGTCCTGGGCGCTGCAGGGGAAGATGTGTGCGTGAGTCTTGCAGCGCAGCATGACAGCTCGCTCGGAGAATGTATGCTGCAGCCGAATTTCTGTCACATCCGATTGAAAACGACTTGTCAGGGTTTATTTATTTATTTTACTCGTAATCTCTTGTTTTTACGCATCTGGCTTTAAAAAAAATCAAGCCGATATAAGCACAGCTCCTGGCCTCTTCCTCCAGCTTTATCCTCCCATCTTCATTCCATGATGTGTATTGATTGCAGTTTTAGTGCGGAGGGCCTGCAAGGGCTGGCTCCTCTCCAGGTTCATACCAGACACTTCATCCAGCCGCAGGCCAGACAAGCCTCCCTGTCCAGCTACTGAACTAGGCCACTCTTGGATTAGACAGAAAATCAAGCAAACATTTGAAGTTTTTTTTTTCCCCATTCCTTATGCAAGTACATGCATTTCAGCTTTTCTATTTTTTCATGGGGCCTGAGCTCCAAGCCCAGCAGCTTCCAGCAGACCAAAAGGGCAAAGGTGAGGACAAGCTGCAGTCAGCAGACGAAAATGGCACTGCAGCATGGTCACCGCGGAAACGCATGGGTTCAGGAAGCATGGTTCACGATGAAGAGAGGAGCTTGTGTGTGGTGGATTGTTTTTAATTTGTGGCTCTTCCCTCTGCTCTTCATTCATGATGAGTCGCATGAAAGATGAAGAGGAGGGGAAGCAGAGCTGTTAGATTAGTCACAGTGTGAGTCGGCCTGGCTCTGCCAAGGTGTGTGTGCACGTTTGTGTTTCACTGGGAGGCTGCATCCCAGTGCCTCTCCTGCCATGTTGCACACGCTGGCAGCTCAGATTTATCCAGACTGGGTACAGATTTATTTCTCATCGTCCACGTTCCTGAAGGCAACCTCCATTCATCATGAGGTATCTTAAACTTATAACACGTGGCAGGTTGCTCCTCCCTTGTGACTCACCTGATTTGTTGTTTTTAAAAAAAAAAAAAATTTATTTGCGATTGTGATCAGGCTGGTTGTAGCCTTCATTACTTCCCGCAGAAAATAAAAATTCAGAGTTGCAACTCGTCCAGGTGTTATCTATTTTAAGGATTGCCATCGGCTCTTCATGGACACGAAAGGACGAATGCACTCACAAATACTAGATTTGACACTTTGACAATCTAATTGAATAAATACACTGGTTCTTAAACAAAGGTACACAAAAATGCTGCTTAATTGCCACTTAATCTTTGCTTAATTATCAGAAAACAACCAGTACGTAACCATTTTATTAATCATTAAGTTTTAGAGTGGGCTTTGAGGAAAAGTAATGCTTACTTGATGGTCAAGTAAGGATAACTACTCAGAAATTAAGTACTCTGTTTCCCCATAATAAAGAGGTAATTAAGCAACATTTCATTCTCATGTTCATATTTCTATGGAAGCCCATTTTTTGACATTAGACTCTGTAAGTTGCTTTAAAGAAAATTAATGAAAATGTTGATTTCAGTGTGATAGAACGAGTAAGAAACAGTGTTAAAAACACGTGCAACGCTTTCTAAATACTGAGAAAATGTCATATCAGAGTTAAAACAATCCCAGGTTTATCGTTAGATGTTAAGGAGTGTAAACCTTCGTTACAGGGACCAAAACAACATCAGTCGGATCAGTTTTTTTGTGTGAACATTAGTGCGTGTTTGCAGCAAAATGGCAGTTAATGTCAGCCTTAGGGGCAATAAGCCTGCCTCAAAATAAATAGCTATTTATAGCTGTTTATATAAAAATATATGTATAGGCAGCAGCTAAGAGCAACAGTTATTCTGAATCAGACAGTGTCAATATAAAGTATAATGCATGAAATGTTTGATGAAACACAACAAGCCATCACAACATTATCAGACTGCCAACCTCAAGGCCCAAAATGAACATTTATCTTTGACTAGAATTTTCATGACTCGCCATAAACATGACAAGCAATGATCAGCCAGCTGTAAATGCATCTAGAATATTTCAAATATGCTTAAATTCATATAATTAGACCAGACCGTTGAGGTTCAGGTGGGTTTGGAGCTGATTCCAAGCATATGGAGCAAAATCACGGACGTAACAAAAGCAGAGACGAGTCTCTTTTGGGCCCCCAAAGAACGGTAAGACTGGATTCTAAAGAAAAAGCCCCAGTTTCAGCTGAACTTTTTTAATCAGCTGTTGAACATGTGGCACAAAAGAGGGAGCATTATCAATCAAAATCCCCAAATATCTGCACTGTGAAACAAACTCAGACTCAGAAACATGAAAAGTAGTGACCCACAGAAGATTCAGGGACTCTGATTGGCCTTTGCATTCATCATGACTTTTTGGTTTTAGTTGGCATTTAAGGCTAGTTTCAACACTGAACACCACTAAAAGCCTGTTGTGGTTGACATACGGCCTCTGTAGGTGCAGAGGCAGCAAAGAACATTACAGTGTCATCGGCGTAAAAGCGAGGAACTTGTCGAATCAGGTCGTTAATACATGAAATGAAGGGAAGTGGTCCTGAGAGTGATCCCTGAGGAACACCCTTAGTTACACTATAAGTAAAACCTTGTACCTGAGCACACTGAGCTCTTAATTATCAAACAAACCAATCGGACAGCATGTTCAGACTAGCCGACACTTCTGAGACAAGACTCAAAAAAGTCAGAACCACACGAGAGATGCTAGTGAGATAAAACCTTCCAGAGAAATGCAAGTTTGTTGTTGTTTTTGAGACTTTACGTCATCATTTATGACTGTTAAGCCATTAATCTGAGGTCCTAATTTGCAATACTAAGCCATTATTTCTCAAATATTTTCTCACAATCATGACTGAAAGGATACGGAATTGTCTTTGCTTTTTTTCATCACATAGCACAAATGAGCTTCCATACCTTAGACAGGAAGGAAGTGTTTTCCATGTCATTTTCACAGTCTTCTACTGAAATAGGCATTATTCCTAATTCTTTGCATCTTTGATGCAATTAGTCAGGTTCCGGGGGTTAGCAATTTGTTCGGTACGTTTTGTACCGATGGAAATGCCTGCTAATGAGATCCCATTTCCCATTTGTATGAAGAATACACAAAGATTGCATGTTGTGCAGCTATGAGGAGAATTTTATTTATTTATTTATTTTCAAAAAAAAAAAGCTTCAGACAGTAAGATAAGCAAAGATAAACATACTGGGTTTCCTGACCGGCTGATCTTTAACCCATTCACACATTTCATGCGTCTCTCTGCATCCAGTTTAGCTACACCTCAGCCAGGTGTATAATGGGATTTGAAGCATCCTTGTTGCCTGGATCCTGCCCCCAAGTAGTGTTCTGAAGGTTGTTGCATAACTGTAGTTTCCTTTATGAAGCTGAGCTGGTCGTGAGTGTTTGAAGGAAGTGCTCTCCTGAGGACTGCTTATCTGTGACACAGATGTTGTATAATGCAGGAGCATCGGGAGTGTTTACGAGGGAAACACCGTTTCAGCCTCATTGTACGCACAGTTTGCTTTTCTGAAATTGGCTGCAAAATGAACATACTTACAAGTTGGCATCTATATCTGCTGTGCTGAAAAGGTTTGTTGTTTTAATCTTTTTTTTTAAGCAGAAGTTATGCAAATGTGAAAATGAGGCAGTCAGAAAAGTTACATGTTATTGAAAAGTGAGTTTTTATTTATAGTCCTGTGTGAAAAATGTCCTCTGACATGGAGGCAAACAACTGAAAATGTATTTCCGTACATTTAAAAAAGGTTATTCAGAGAATTTATGCAAAGTATATGTTTTAGTTGATTTGAAAGTAATGGTTTATGATTACATGGATGTGACTGTGACCATGACACTGATGCAGATTTATGGCAAAAACACGCTGTGTTTACAACAAGGTTCAACATCTTCTCTTCCCTACACAGAAGAATATTGACAGAGAAAATCAATACGCTGATTAAATGTTTTTGTAATTTAAGATGCGAGACTTTTGCTGGTGAGTTTGTCTAGAAAGACAGCTGCTGGCAGCAGGTGTGGCAGCTGCAGTGATGGCTGAGTATCACAGAGCTCCAGCTAATAAGGCAGTGACTTGACTCCGTCTCTAATTTCTTTGCTGGCCGGTCGTGTTATTCAGCTCTGTGGCGCTTGTCTGAACTGTGGAGTGGCTTAAATAGTCCCATCTTGTTGATTATCTTCATATTTTGGGTTTTCCATCAGGTTCCAGATGCCCGGCCCAGTGTGAGGCTGCTGGTCAAGGGGAAGCAGTAGGGGCAGCGTCCCTGGTCCACAGACGGGATGAGCGGGGGAGCCGAGGAAGCTGACATCCTAAGCGTGCTCTCCCTGGTCAAGGACCGATGGAAAGTGGTAAGTAGCACGTTTCCCAGCTACAATAGACAGCGTGTTTGGCCAGCCCCTGTCACTGCCTGTCCCGAGCTCGGCCTCTGCGCCACTGACAACAACTCTTTGTTCATCAAACGGTGCCTGTGAGTTCGCTTGCCTTCTCCTCACCTGCTTTTCTTTCTTTTGAGAATTCGGGGTCATGTCTCTGTGTCCAGGTTGAGCTGCTGCAGTAGATCCAAAAATAGCCCATGTAACTATTTACGTCTGTGCAGTGTGCTATAGAAAGCAGCAGCAGTGCTTCCCGTGGGTCCCTGACTCTCGTTGCTGCGCCTGCCCGGGTCCCATGTGAGGCTGCTGGATTCCTAACCGGCAGCCTGGTTCCACTTCCTGACATCTAAGTAGCCGAGTTACATAAGAGCGCTGCAGCTAATCCCCTGATTTTAGCTTTGAGTGCGACACAGAAATCTCTGAGTGAGAACAGAGGACAGTGAAGGACAACAGGGAACTTAAGGGAGATGAAAGCTCTAACAGTAATAGGAGGTGAAAGGGTAAAGATTCGCTGCCCTTGAAGGTAGCAAAAAATGTCTAGTCACTCACATTTAGAGCAACAGCAAAGCTAGAAGGGATATTAAATCTATATAGGTTCCTTTCAGAAGTTGAATCCTTCATTTTATCTCAGGCCACATCATCTCCACGGTAACCGTCAAAGGGCTGGTAATTCTTTACTTTCTCGACCAGCTGTGTTGTCGCCTCGCTCCTGGATTCAGTCTATAATTTTGTTTCTTGACAGTGGTATGAAACATCTGGAGTCTTGTAACTTGAGATTCCTGGTCCATTTGTTGCATTTTCTTGGTGGCTCAGATTAGATTATTTAGCTCCTACCAAAGTAGGCCACACTATCAAAAACATTTGTTCTAAAATATCATTGCTTTTTTTCATGAAAAACATTTTTTGACCTTTATTTTCATGAAATCCAAATTTTTGAAAAAAAATCACTAATTTTTTAAATCATAAATCAACTTTTTTTTTTACAGTGAATTTTGCTTGTAATACCACAAATATGAATATTTTAAAAAGCAGTGTTTTGTTGTAAAATTGCGATTTTTTTTTTTTTTTCGCTAAATCAAAAATTTTCCTCCTAAAACCAAGAAGTTTGTTGTAAAATTACAATTTTGTAATTTTGTAACATTGTACATTTTGTCTAATTTCAACCTTTTTGACCTAAAAGCAAGATTTTTTTAAATTTATCTTTTGGGTTTTTAAAAAAATGCGACCATTGTGGTTACATTTTTGTAAAATTATGACTTTTGTGGCTTTATGTTGTTGTTTTTTTTTAAGTTTAGTGATTTTTTGTAAAAAAGCTAAATTAGTAAATTCTGACTTGTTGACCTAAAATTGCTACTTTTCACCTTAAACTTGCTGCTCAACATCTCAGTTTAGAAAAAAAATCACAACTTTGAATCAAATTTTTCAATTGTGAAAATGTCTTGTAGAATCACAAATATTTTTAAAAAAAAAGAAAGAAAAAAGCAACTTTTTGTTGTATAATTTAAATCACAACTTTTTGTCATAAAATCATATATTGTATTAAACAGACACTTATATAAGTGTGGGTGTGTGGGCTAAAATGTTTTAAAATATGTAATTTTTACATTTAAATTCTAAAAATCCACTCCAGTCAAAAATATCTCTCGTCTTATTTGTACAAGAAGAAGAACAAGACATTTTGTAAATCTTTTGTAAATGTTAATACAAATCCAAAGTTGGGACCCTGTGTAGAGCGCAAAGATCTGAAAATCTCATAAACCCACATCTTTTATCCAAGTGGAACGTAGAAAACATATCCAATGTCAGCTGAAAGTGAGAGATTTTAGTATTTCATGAAAAATTCTTCCTCATTTTGATTTGAATGGTAATAACGAAACAAAATGTTGAACTGCTAGAGAACAAAAGTTGGTGGTACTGAAAAGAACACCAGGAGGAACAACTTGAAAGTAATTTGGTAAATTGGTAATAAGATGACTGGGTTTAAAAAAAAAAAAAAGAAAAGAAGAAGTATAAAGCT
>JBAMYA010047969.1:0-10100 GCA_037176975.1 Arrhamphus sclerolepis
ACACACACACACACACACACACACACACACACACACACACACACGCACACACACACACACACACACACACACACACAAAAAACACCTTCTTCCTGAGCCTTTATCCTCATTTTTACACGGAATCAATGACGTACTGGCATTCTTTTGTGTGCGCTGCTGGAGGTTTAACAAAAAAAAAGGAAAAGAAAAGAAAAGGAAAGAAAAGGAAAGAAAAGAAACGAAAAAGTTCTATCTGAAGCTTCATGGGTGCAGAAGAGTCATTCAGTGGGACCACAATACAATACTTTTCAGCCACTGATCTCTTATAACTGATTACTCAACGATGCATTCAACTGAATACGATCTGTCACAATGAAATACAGGATCCATATTTGCATATTAAACTGCAAATACATCGTGCCAAATGGGCACTAAAATATTCAGGGAAAAACGCTTCAGAACATGCAAAGCAAATGTGTTCATGAATCCTATTATATTTTCCTGTGGGCTTGTGGCAACTCCTGCACCCTCATCTTAGAAAAAGAGAGCTGTGCAGAAACAACAAAGCTTCTCCGCAAGTTTGCCATTAAAAAGTCAAACCTACCTCCTTTGTGTTTTTGTGATGGCCATGGCTTCTTCTCTTATGTGGCATTTTTGAAAACCGGATTGGATAAACCTTGTAGTCTCTCTTTGTGCCCTCAGTCCTCTCTTGAAACTGGTCTCCTTTTCTGACTCAATTATTGAATGTTGCCCCACCCGCTGAGAAAACTTTTGGGTTTGCTGAGTGACTGAAGAAAGTGTCAGAGCCAACAAGAAGAGGACAATGATTGCAAAATGTTGGGGGGTGTTGCAGCAAGTAAATTATGGCTCAGATGCCAATTCATCAAATATACGATGTTATTTGCGGTTTCTTGAGCGGTCCCGTTACTGAAACAGAACAAGATAGCTCAGGATTCTCAGAATTTTGATCATGTGAACAATGACAGGATAAACGTGTCAGTTAAACTAAAGTTAAACTAAATAAACTGATTCGTTTGTGTATACTTGGTTCGAGTTGTGTATAATTATCGATGTATTTCTATACTTGAAACAGTTTGGATCTTTCATAGACACACCCCTAAGCTCAAGGAAAAGGTGACTCACCCTTCATGCCACCTTTTTCCTCTCAGTCGTCAAAAAAAGCACAATGTTGCCCTCTGCTGGCTAAAGCAGGAACTGTCCGAGCCAACAAAAAACAGCAACTGACTTCACTTCAGGATGGGGATGCTTGTGTTGGAAATCTGCAATAAACTCAAAGGGAAAAAAAAAACACGTACAAATGCCTTTCTTTGGTATTTTTTAAATGAAGTCAATCCTTACAAATATGTGATCTCTGCAGCTGTTTTGTTGTAGACTTGTGGGCTCTTCTTCGATCATGAAAAGCATACTTACGTGCCACTCTCTTCTTTTTGCGTGTCCTGCATAGATGAGGTAAGTTAGTGCCAAGATCGACAACACAAACAAAGAAAAAACATAACCTTTTCTTTTATATACATTTTGATCTTGCAGCAAATCTTGACTTGTGCGTAGGTGAGAGTGAGGATGAATGTGTCCTTCAGCTAACATACTCATTGGTTTCTGAGACTGATTCTGTTAGAGGACAAAAATCATCAACAGACAAGTTATAATGATTATTGTTTAATAATCATTGTGTTAGTGTAGTGTGGTATGGTGGATGTAAAGGAGTGTATGGTGGTAGTGTGGTGATGTTGGGATGTTGGACGGTGAGCCATTTAATTCAAATATGGATGCTGATGTTATGGCATGTAATTATACACATATGTATGAATAACACAATGGTAATTTACACTATTCTGAAGCATATGGACTAATCCATGAAGTTGTTTTGTACATGATGTCAGTCAACTGTTAAATAAAACATTTTAACTGGCATCTATGCACTGTTGCCCATGAAGATGGAATAAAATATTTTTAGTTCTTCTCATGAAATAATTGTGACAATGTGATTTCTTCTTGTAGATAGTTTGTCTGGTAAGAAATTTACTCCAACTTTACGGGCAACAGTGTGTATGATAGAGATTTTGTAGTTTTGTGTTGTATTCTACTCTAATTTGAAAGTAGAAAACACAAAAGAAAGCAGAAAAAGCAAACACCACCGTGAGGTGCACTATATGTCCAATCTGTCTCTTGTAAAGACTGACACATACTTTTTGGTATTTGTTTTTTTTATTTTTATTTCTGACCACTGTGATGTCAGCAGTGCAGAATGAATGGAGTCATGGCACACATGTCTGTGCAACACTGGACCTTCACGCTTCCTGATAAGAGAATTGACTCCAGCACATCCACAGATCAATGAACTGTCTCTTCAGTTCATCACCTGCAAGCTGATGCCAATCTTTCAGACATCAAAGTGACATTTTCATTGCCACCTCTGATAACACATGACATTTGTACAATTCTGCTTGAGATTTGTGGACATGTCTGAAACAAATTCTTAGCCTTTGTCTTCTGTTTTCTATTGTTATAACTATAATGTCATACAAGTTCTGAAATAAATTGTTCTGTATTTTACTTTCTGCATCTTCATTGAGAGCCACCAGAGCTGAAGAATTTATGGAAAGCAGCCTATTTTATTCAGTATGTAACCCTGTGGTGATTATAATTAATGTACGTAGCTTTGTTGGCCACAATCACTAAATGTTTCTGGCACGCAGCAAAAAATAATCTCAATTATAAAACTGTGTGTATGTTCACCTGCAAGCAGTTTCTCTTTATAAGTCACAGTCCATGGCCCCGAGCCAGCAGGTCGGTCTGTTTAACACTGGACCAGTTCAGGTCATAGATCCAAGAGCACTGATCTATTAGCCAGTCATCATCAGGTCCCAGGAAATCTTAGTGGTCACTAAAACTTTCTCCCCCCTGATCCATTTGTTTTGGCTGTTTATGTTCTACAAGTCTGATATGAACTGACAAAAACATGGTTTCAATTCACCATCTGCCTCGTTGGTTTCTCCCGCAAAAATACTTTGCATGCTGTAAAGCACTTTGTGATTTTATCTATGAAAAGTGCTCTATGAATGAAATTGACTTACTTACTTTTCTAGCTGACTTTGACTGGGCCATTAAGCCACCACAAATCTTTTCTTTTCTTTTCTTTTTTTTAACTCAGAGTTATTGGCAACAACAGGCAAAAAGCCTACAGAGCCAGTTTTCTCATCATTGTATGAAGCTTTTTTTTTTTAAATAAAGAAAATGAGGGGGATATGAATGGGGGGGATGACCTCAACGAGGACCGCCCGAGGCAGCAATGCCCCCCCAGTGCAGGCAGCCACCCCCCCACCCAAGCAGAGGCCAGCCCCTAGACACGGAAAGCTCCAGGCCCAAACTCCAGCCCACACTGGAGTAGTCCAGATGCCCCACTCAAGGCCCATGGCCGCCACCCAGGCCGCCCCCGACACCCCCACCCCCACCACCACGAGGAAGCACCCCCCCATGGACCACCAAAGTCCCCGCCAGGCCAGGCACAGAGCTCCCCAATGACAACCACGTCCATCCCCCACTCCGGGCCCCCAGGGACCACAAGACACCCACATTCCAAGTCCCCCAGTCAACCCCCAGACCCAGGCCACAAGATCACTCCCCACCCAACCCCACTAGGTGATGGAGCCTATAAATGGGGACCAGACCATGCAGTTCTACCGCAAATCTTTTCTCTTTCAGTCATTTTGTTGTAGATTTGCTGGTGTGCTTGAGATAGTTCTAGTTCATGACTAAATGTTACAAACGCTTTAGCTTTTAGACAGATATTAGACTCAAAAATACTTTGTATATACACAAGATACATGATATTTCATGGTCAATCAATTACTTCAGATGCTTACAATCTGTGCCCAAATCATCACCTCTCCACCACCGTGCTTGACAGTTGGCACGAACGGTGTGTTCTGATGTGCTGTGTTTGGTTTTTAACAATGGTATGTTGTGATGCTGGGATGAACCCATAAACAGTATGGACCATTCTCACTGAGCCCAGAACATCCCACTCCTTGGGAGATTAGTAACTGTCTCAAGTTTACCTATTGTTTTCTTGTGTTGTATATTCTTTGGCATTGTGTTAACTAACACATGAACTCTCTATACCAACAAACTACCCAACCTTCTGCTTTTTTAGTGGTACTTACAGTTGTTATAATCAATTATACAAATACGTTTGATTTGATAGCAGCCCCTAACAACAACGTACCCTCGTCTTTCCTATGGAAGCACCAAGAGCGTACTTAGATGCATACACTTGTTGAGAAACTTGGTTTAGTTTTACTTCCATGGAATATGGCAGAGGTATATGTTATGTGTTGTTTGTTGTTCATTTTCAGTTCTGTTTATTTTTATTGGTCTTTTTTTTCTGAATCAAATGCAGGCAACAAATTTCGCTTTATTGAAAAAGTGATATGAACATGCAACTCATGTAACTCAAGAGTGTGATGTGCACAAAACAGCCTGCAGGTATCAGACATCAATTTAATAACTGAATAAATCCTTTAAAAAAAAAGGAGAAAAAGAAAAACTGGTGAAATGTTGACGAACCATGAGATGAGAAGGAAGTGGAGTTGAAGTCTTCGCATCCATGTGCCACATCTCATTGATTTTGGTTGAATTAACATGTGATGATGCAGCTCCCCTGACACCATGTCTTCATCTACGTCATCCTCCAGCTAAAAGCTTACAGCCACACTTTGCGGCTGTGCAGCTGGAAAAATAATTCCCTGGTGAAGCGTGGCTATACCTTTGAACTCATTTAATGGAAGTGATGCACTTGTTGGTTTTGTGTGTTTGCTCAGTGTAATAAGGAAGGCAGGGGGAATTATTTCATTCCACAAAAAGAACCCTGCACACTCACATACAGCTCAGATGCATGGGCAGAGGACGAACAGAATCAACCGGAGCAAAGTTAAAGATTCAATGATCTATAAATTAAGCAGGATCTCCTGATATAATCTGTCCAGTCTGTAGATATTTCCACCATTCTTCATCCGTGTGTCTGTGTGCATACATATCGTTCCTATTTCAGAGCAAACAGTTGTTGCTAGGTAAAGATGGATTATACTGCAGTACTGGTGCAGAATTGTTTACACATGGCCAGATGACCACAGGTAATGACTATTGAAAACCATTGCATTGAAAACTGAAGCTTTAACTACTGTGGTAGTGCTCTTTTTTTTTCCATTGTTTTATAGTTTTTTATAGTTAGAACTGTAATTACAAAAACTCCCTTGTGTCTGAAAGGAAATAAACGACCTGCTCTCTGACAGTGTTGTGTGTATACACAGGAAATCACTGACATGCAGTTTCCATTAGTACACATCTTGAGCAGTGGTATCAGGATGGTGATATCATTTCCATCAATAACTACCTGTGGTCACTGTTTGATGAGACAACAAAAGGAGAAAACATGTTGCAATAAAATGTGCTATAAAGCATGCATGCTTTTCAGAGAAAAGGAAAGATTTCTAATGTTGCCGTCAATTTAGTCATTATTAAGAACATATCTGCTGTTACAAAGATATGTATGGCATTTATTCTTTCACTCTGAAGATTTGATATTAAAATCAATTTGGATTCACCAGTTTGTTTGTTTGTATGTGTATCCCCAGTTTCAAAAATGTTGGGACGTTGTGTAAAAACGTGGGGGAGTCCTTTGGACACTGAGCATCTGTCCTGCCTTAGTTCCAGACTGTCCTGACTCATTTAATAGAATCAGCGTTGTCTATCTTCCGTAGTCTCGCTCTCTTCTCTCTTCTCCTTTTTCAGGAGGTCTCGCGGTGATGCACTGGTGATGATCCCATCGTGATAGAGCTGTTGTTCAACTGCACCTGTCGATTGGATGCTGCTGTGGGATGCTCACTGGTGTGGCCTTCCTGCAGTCCAGACCATCACATATTTATATTTATACATAAACTTATTAGATATCTATAGATATTAATATTTTATAATTATTGGATACTTTTAAATATTACAATGTATATATATTATATCATATATTACAACATGTACAACATATTCTATGTATATTTAAGTCTATATATTGTACATCTCCTCTGTCCTTCATTCCCACTGTCCTAATTCTCCTCATCTCCTTCTTACCCAGCTGGTCTTCAGCAGGAGGGTCCCCCGTAAGAAACAGATTCTGGTCCAGGTTTCTTCCCAAGAGTTTTTTTTTGCCACTGATGGTGTTGCCATGTGCTCGAAGGTCATGATCTGGGTTTCTAAAGCGCCTAGAAATGACTTGTTGTAAATAGCCTCTATATAAATAAATTGAATTGAATTGAATCTAATTGGATTGAATTGGTGAGATGATGTCCCTCACCAGGTCTGGGACTCAGTTAATGCTGCTCTGTCCATTCTATATTGTTGGACTACCTGAAAGCCATTAAACATTTCCAAGACATTCTTACTCTCCTGGATGGTTCATGCACATCTCTCTGTTTTCCATCACAGGCCTCTAGTGGCACTAGCCAATTGAGAGACCCGTGAGGCTTTCTGACTAACTGGGAGAGGACCAGCTGAGGGACCTGTGAGGCTTTCTGACTAACTGGGAGAGGACCAGCTGAGAGACCTGTGAGGCTTTCTGACTAACTGGGAGAGAACTCGCTGAGAGACCTCTGAGTGATTCTTAGCCTACAGAAATGTGATAACTTACATTTCTACTACGTGCCTGAAAGTGGGAGGACATTTCTGAAATTCTCAATACTGAAAACTAAAATGTTCCTTTGAAAAGCTTGATAAATATGGGCCCAGGTCTAGGACTGTGACAGGACCAGGATCAAGACTTAGACCAGGTGTAAGACTGAGACCAGGAGCAGAACCATTCCATCTCTGGTTGCAGCAGCTAGGTCAGGTTTCAGTCGTGTGTTCAGGTGAAACTGAAGCTGTTGTTCAGAGACGAAGAATTTCATGAGAAACTCCCAGAAGAACCTTTCCAGGACAGAACATGGACTCTGGTTCTGATCCAGAATCATTCCAGGACAGAACATGGACTCTGGTTCTGGTCCTCAGGTGAGTCTCACCTTGAGTTTGTGTATGGAGCTGCTCTGGTCGTCACGGCACCACACCGTCACCCCTCCTTTGTTGTAGCGGCTCGTCCATCCGTCCACGCTCAGACATTGCTCCCTGAAGGAGCTGAAGTCTGAGTCATCCGGGATCTGGACTGGCATCTCTGGGTCTGAGGAGGAGCAGGTCTGATTAGCAGGAGGTCCAGCAGCCAGGTCTGGACCGTTGAGCAACCTTGGTTTTTATCAGACTCCTGCTACTCTGCTGCTTTTATAGAACTCACCTTTCTGTTACACCTGAGCTCTGAATGGGGCTAACCCCGCCCACAAGGAGGGGTGGGGGTGGCACAACGTGAACAACAATGGTCTCATGTTTCATTCGCACATCAGCTACTGTTGCTATAGAGACAAACAGCAGAGATAGAGAGGAGAAAGTCGGCACACTAATGTGATGGGACTGTGAGTGGTGCATCCTGGGAACTGTGGTTCACCTGTTTTAGTTTGAGGAGTAGACACGAGGATGACATATGAGAAGACATGAGGAGGAGACATGAAGAGGAGACACAAGGAGGAGACACTAGGAGGAGACATGAAGAAGAGAGACAAGTAGGAAGAGGACATACTAGGAGGAAAAACGAAGAGGAGACACTAGAAGGAGACATGATGAGAAGACATGAGAATAATACACTAGGAGGAGAATGAAAAGGAGACACTAGGATGAGACATGAATTGGAGACATGAAGATGTAGAGATGAGGAGGAGACATGAAGAGGAGACATACGGAGGAGACATGAAGAGGAGATATGAGTAGGAGAAATGAGATATGAGTAAGAGAAACTAGAAGGAGACATGAAGAGGAGACATGAGGATGAAACATTAGGAGGAGACATGAATAGGAGACACAAGAAGGAGCAAGGAAGAGGAGATCCTAGGAGGAGACATGAAGAGATATAAGTCTAAGAAACTAGAAGGAGACATGAAGATGAGACACAAAGACGAGACATGAAGAGAAGATACAAGTAGGAGCGAGGAAGAAGACACTAGGAGGAAACATGAAGAGGAGACATGAAAAGCAGACACAAGGCTGAGACATGAAGAGGAGACATGAAGAGGTAGAGATGAAGAGGAGACACTTGAAGGAGACATGAGGAGGAGCAAGGAAGAGGAGAGCCTAGGAGAAGACATGAAAAGGAGACATGAGGAGATATGAGTAGGAGACACTAGAGGGAGACATGAAGATGAGGCATGAGGAGGAGACACAAGGTTGAGATATAAGAAGACATAAAGAGGAGACATAAAATGGAGACATCAGGAGGAGACATGAGGAGGAGATATGAAGAGGAGACACAAGAAGGATACATGATGAGGAGACATGAGGAGGATACGCTAGGAGGAGACACTAAAAGGAGACATGAGGATGAGATATAAGAATTCAGGAGGAGGAGACATGAAAAGGAGATACTAGAAGGAGACATGATGAGGAGACATAAGAATGATACGCTTGGAGGAGACAAGAGGAGGAGACACGAAGATTTAAAGATTAGGAGGAGACAATTGGAGGAGAGATCAAGAGGAGACATCAGGAGGAGACTTGAGAAGGAGACATGAGAGGAGGCATGAGGAGGTAAAGACTAGAAGGAGAAATGATGAGGAGACATGAGGAGGATGCACTAGGAGGAGCCATGAATAGAAGACACTACGTGGAGTGTAACAAGTGTGCAAAAATGTAAGTAATCAGAATGCTAGCATTACCACCTGGACTAGTCATCAGAAGAATATAGGTAAGATGCCTAGAGATGACTTGTCGTAAATAGGTGCTATAAAAATAAATTGAATTGTATTAAATAAGATAAGACTCCAAAAAAGGGGGGTTAAGAATGAACAGACTAGACTGTCTACACGGCCACCACCGGAAATAGCATCCGTAAAAATATTAAACAATCTTTTAAAGACTCGAACTTTAGTGGATATTTGGAGGATCCAACATCCTACAAACAAAGAGTACTCCTTTTACTCCTATGTTCACAAATCCTATAGTAGGATTGATTATTTCTTTATAGATTCTAATCTTATTTCTCATGTCACCAATTCCAAATATCATAATATATTGATCTCTGATCACAGCCCATTGCAGATGTCATTAAATCTCTCTCTCCCAAAGAAGGCTTATTTTTGGCGTTTCAATCCAAATCTCCTTAGGGATAACAATTTTGTTAAATACATAACCTTAAAACTGAAAGAATTTATAGAATCAAACGACAATGGTGAAGTATCTGATTCTACCCTATGGGAAACATTAAAAGTAGTATTACGTGGTCATATAATATCTTATACTGCAACCATTAAAAAAGAAAGAGAGAGGCGATTGAATCAAATCAACAGAATTCTACCAGCTTTGGAAAGAACATATCAAATTTCCAAGTCTGCTAACAATTACAAAGAGATATTGAGGCTTAAATATGAACATAATGGCATTATCAGTGATCAAGTAAACAATTTACTATTAAAATTAAAGCAAAAACATTTTGAGTTTGGGGATAAACCTGGTAAACTCCTAGGACAACAGCTCAAGGGTGCTCAGGCTTCCAGAGCAGTTCATAGAATCAAATCTAAAACTGGCAACATTTTAAGTAATCCGGCTGAAATAAACCGTTGTTTTAGTGAGTTTTATAGTGAACTCTATTCCTCTAAACAGGACGTTTCACAGTCTAATTTCAATGATTTTTTTGATCCCCTCTTACTGCCCAAGTTGAGTGATGCTGCTAAAAAATGCCTCGACTCAGATTTTACATTACAGGAGGTCATCGCAGCCGTTAAGTCATTTCCATCGGGTAAGGCAGCTGGGCCTGATGGCTATAGCCCAGAATTTTACAAGTATTTTTGTGATATGCTTTCACCACTTCTCTTGCGAATGATATCCAATTCTAAAGACCATGGAAAGCTGCCTTGCAGTCTCTATGAAGCCAACATTTCCTTAATTTAAAAAAAAACAGATATGAAACAGATCCTGCTAATTTCAGGCCAATTGCTCTTCAAAATTTTGATCGAAAGATAATAACTAAAATTCTAGCA
>JBAMYA010047970.1:0-10100 GCA_037176975.1 Arrhamphus sclerolepis
ATGGGTATATAGCTTGCAGGGCTTGATGGATCTTTTCCTTTAAGAATACATGTGTGCATGGAACCCAGGTGAACTGTAAAATTATTTTTTGATTTATTTTGAAATTCATGTGGTGAACTTCATCTGAAAGGTCCTGTCTGCATATAGATTTCCCAGTCTGGATGCTGGTTAGGGAGAGTCCGAGCAGATAACTGTTTTCTTTTTCTTTATTTATGAAAGGGACAATACATATTAATTAACATAAATTAAATATGTGATATTGTAGCCCATGGCTAATTTTCATTTCTAGTCCCCTGGCAGGTTGATGTTAAGTAAAAACAAATACAATAAATACAGCTAGTTAATACATTAATGCAATATTATACAAATGCTTATTTAAAAAGAATAAAAAAAAACCCAATAAAATAATAAAATATTGCCATTTATAAAAACACATAAGTTTACCTTTACAGCTATTATACACAGTTTTATATGGTTCAACTTCTTCTACCCACTGTAATGCCAATATGACGGCCATCATCACTACAGAGAAGTCTGAGAGGTAACCTGGTGGGCTCAGATGCCTTTGAGGTTCACAAATAAATAAATAAATACGGACACACTGCTTACTACTGCACATTCACGGAATGGTCAAATTATCGCACGTTTTTGGGGATTCGTGAGCGTACATCGTACAATACAGAGGACCAAACTATCGTACACGTGGCAACATTGATGAATTCAACAGCAATACACCAATGCCTGTATATAATAGTCATTGGTGTTGAATTCAAAGATCCTACAGTAGAAACAAACAGCAGAGTGAAATACGTTAACGAAGACAACGCCACAAAATATATGCTGAATGAACAATGCGTACTTTGGGTTAGTTCTTCTTTGTACGTGTATTATTTATATATTCTGCAATCTCTAATTATTTTTATTTTTACCCTCCCTCTTTTTTCACTTGGGATGGTACAGTCCAATGAAGGTGTCGTCGGCGAACGACGTAACTAGAAACGTCGCGTGCGTGCGTCTTGACGTCGGGTCTGCTCGCGACAGAGAGGGTTGTAGCAGTTTTCACATCGATAGCTTTATTTTCTAATAATAGCGATATTTATTTAAAGCCTTACATCTGTACAACTCTGGACGGTTTCTGGGAGCTAAAGTGTGCCGTTTTCTCCATGTGTGACTTCTAGGTTATATCTAATGCATTGTTTTGCTGCAAGTTCAAACAATGACCCTTAAATTACTGACATTAAAAACCGTTGGAGGATTATTTGTGCTGTTATAAGTGTCCGCGGCGTTTGGCGTCCATGACTTTATCTCCAGCCTTCCTTCAGCTCCTTAGAGAACAATAATAATAACAACAATAAGTCTCTCATTTAATCCTCTAGAAGAAGACATTCCTCACTTAGTCCATTGTAAGCGGTGGTCCGATGCCTAATACTTCAGAAGGTCAAGGAGCGACCCTCTCTGGACTGGCGGATTCATCAGGGATGCAAAGGCCTCCCGACCGAATGGAGGAACACGGACTCATCAGCTCCCTCGCCCGGGATGCTATGAGGGTGAGGCGGGCTTCGAGCGTGGAGCTCCACCTGCAGGGGACCTGTCCTGTCACACACTCTCGGGAGAAGTTCTACACTGTATGCTCGGATTATGCCCTTCTGGACCAGGCTGCTTCTGTGTACAGCCCACAAAACACAGGCAGGAACCTGCTCTCCAACAAGAAGGGCACCGGACCCTTATTTGTGAGGGCCAGCCCCTCTTCTGACTTCGGTGGACAAGGTGGACGCACCTGCGTCAGATCGGAGGGGGACTGTGGCATGGGAGACGTGACCTCTGGAAACACCAAGCCTATTTTGGCCTGGGAGATTGATAAAACTGACTTCAATGCTGTTTTCACCAGAAAAATGAGAACCGGTAAGGCCACAGGTTCACTGGCTCCTTGTTTTTTTTTTTTTTTTTATCTTAACGCCACCACCCCCCAACACACACACACACACACAGAGAAAAAGAAATGTCCAAAATTTTTTAAAACTGAAATGTTACAGTGATTCTTGTGGTTCAAAGTCACTTTATTAATACTATCAGGTAAATTCTGTGTGCAGTGAGCCAATCTCAGCACACATAAAATTTATGTTATTTACATTCAGGATGATGTACAGCGGGACACATGAAGGAGACCACAGTTCTCAGGCTAAAAGTTAGGCAGACCCTGGTGAAGTCAAGATGAGAACAAATAGGCATGAAGATAAAAGAAAAATAAAGAAAATTAAAACAGAGGAATAAGAACAAGTTAAGAGAAATGTGAAATGATAACTAAAAGTAGCAATGACATGGCATCCTCTCTGTTATATGGTATATTTACACAGACTTTTTTTTTTGAGGATTAATCTCAGGCTTTCAGGCAGTAAGTCAGAGATGAGGAAGAGGCAGTAGCAGCAATGCCTGTCATCAGGAATTAGTCACGCAGTATTTCCATATTTGGAGTAGAAGTGGAGGTGGTGGATGAGGACAAATACCTGCGTTCATCAGGACAACACACTGGACCAAAGTTGCAATTATTGGACAACACAGAGTGTTTTCACTCAGAGGTTCCTTCAGATCCACTGGAAGACAGACCGCTACCAGAGATCCTTCCTGGCCACAGCTAGAACCATCTAAAATGACTCTTTGAAGAAGCCTATAATTTTCCTTCATTGATGAATAAAACAAAATTGAACTGAAAACCCAATTGGATGCTTTCCAAACAGCCAACTATGTAGCTTTTTTTTTCATATTGAATTTTGAAAATAGACTCCAGTTTTTTAAAAGGTATTTCTTTTGGGTCTAGTAGCCTTTAGTAACAGTAAGCAGACAGGGATTTGTTTTTTCTTATTGGAAGTGAAAGTGTTTAGAAATCTGTCTCAGAACTCATAAATGAGACGGGATGAAGAGAGGCTCAGCTAATAGAAAGAAATATCCACATGAGATGCAACTGCCAGGGTGGATGTTTGAAACCACCTACAAGAACAACAGGAAGATCCTAAATATCATTTTCAAAGTGAAAATACAATCACTTAAAAAAAATGTTAGTTAGGATATTAAAGTTTGGATGAACCCAAATGAGTTGAACAAGATATATAAAATATGACGTATTTCCAAAATAAAAGCAGATATTTTCTTAATAAAGCTTACAGTTCATTTAGAAGTCTGTCATCGTTATCTCTGATTCAAGTTCAGAAACAAATTAAGGAAAATAGAGGAAACAGCCAAATTTATGGTTTACAGTACATCATTTATCACCATAATAGCTAACAGGGTGGTCTTCTAATTTGTTTCCAAATTAAAAGCTATTTGAATACATCTATGTACACTTACAGGAAGTGTAACCAATTAAAATTCAGATAAAGTAAAATTAGTTGAGCAGGAACTCTGATGATGTCATTTTTGAACACTTCTCTTAAATAGTATCTAGTTTTAGGGTTAGGGTTGTCAGTTAAATGTTGACAGAAAATCAATGACCTTCAAATGTGTTCAGCTTGTCAAAAGCTTTCTATTTTTATAAAATTATTCAAAAACATTAAACATTTTAACCTTAACTTCAGCAGCTAGTTTATTAGGTTAACCCTCTCAGCTCTTCAGGTATGTCTGCTATGATTTCTTTAAAAAAGAAAAAAAAAAAGCTTAAATACCTGTATGATGAAATATGAAAGGATGTAAGGTTTTTCAACGTTCAACATCTTAATGTTAGTTAAACACTTTTAAGCTACTACTGCTCCCAGCTATGACTTTCAGCCACTAAACTACAATATCCATCCCAAATAAGTCACCACCTGGATTTAAATAAGCAAATAGGTAGAGAAAGAGTGATTCAGGGAACACGAGACATCATTTTCACACATGGATTGGCCACCAGAGTCTTATTTATTTATTTATTTGGATGGGCAGTGTATTCTACCAAGACTTTCTGCTAACACTGAAGATTCTTTAAGTATTAAAATCTATTTTGAAATCAATTTTTTCCAAGTTCTTAAGCAGGTTTTAGGAAGAAATCATTCAGATCTCAGCATTCACACTCACATTTTCAACAGAAACACAATTTCCCAGTTAAATGTTTAATTCATCTTCTGATGCATGCTTCTGTGGCAGTATTTAGCTTATCCCAGCCTGCACTGAATAACATGGTATTTCAGGCAATGGAAAGAAATGCAGCATCAAGAAGATGAGGTCCTCAGACAGACCCAGAAGGAATCCTCCAGATGTCCCTGCTCCTGCCTCACTGGAGGAGATCAAACAGAGAAAAGTACTCGACCTCAGAAGATGGTAATCACATAATCACACACACAGTCATATGCAAAAGGTAGTACCCCCTGTTTTAATCCTACATCTTATGTGTGTGTGTGCATAATAAAAATCATTTGATTGTCGTGGGTTAAGTAGAACCTATTTTATTGCACAGGAATTTTCTCTGAATGTAGCTATGTGACTGAATTTAAGAAAAGCCTCAAGTTTTACTTTAAAACTTCAATAATCCCTCAAGGGATATTCAGTGAAGATGATGTAAGCAAAGCAGGTACCATGCCTCTGCATTTTACTTTTGTTTTATTGTACTTTTTGATGTTTTTTCCTGAATGAATTTTATGTGTTATGAAAGTGTTCAGGTATCACACCTGATGCACTTTTTGCACTTTTGAAATGAGATTGTTCTTGTTTTTTTTTTTTAGAAGCCAATTCAAATTTATTTCATTTAACAAGATTAAAATTTTTTCAAGGACTAATCAATTATGCAAATTCAAATAAAGTAAAGACAAGGTTAACATTTCACAGCTACAGCTTTGGTGGAGAATGCAAACTTGGTGTGACCTGTACTTTCACAGTACACACATTTGTTGGAAATGCAACTAAATAGAAACAGATGCTTATTAAAAAAAAACCCCAGATAAATACACATTATTAATTAATTAATTTACCTTTGTAGATTCATAAAGTATATTTTAATTTAAGTATATATAAGTACTTTTTTCTGTCATATAGTTATTCAGTCTGTGAAAGTGCATGCTTAAACACCTTTTAATCCTATGTTTTTTTCCCCCCCACCTGAATATTTTTTTCTCTAGGTACTGCATCAGTCGGCCGCAGTACAAGACTTCCTGTGGAATCTCCTCTTTGGTGTCTTGCTGGAACTTCTTATACAGCACGCTGGGTGCAGGGAGGTGAGCAGCACTGACTGTTCTCTGCTGGATTTCGTGTAAAAAAACAAACAAAAAGAATACAGTTGCTTTTACACGTGCACGACAAGACTTTGACGGCTTTGTACAGAAACAATTACTTTTGTTGCTCTTAATACGAGGGTGCACCCAGTACCCACCCACTGTGAATGAGTGATCAACTCCCTCCACACTCCACCCTCACCTGACTAAACGGAGTGTTTTCTTTTTCCAAAACCTCCAACTAACACACACTGTTCTGTTTTTTTTTTGTTTGTTACATTATTTACATGAATGCTCACAAGAAAATCTTGACATTACTCTCCAGAGATTGTGTGGAATGAATGTGTGAAACTGGCTCAAAGTCACTTCTTATTGCGTATTTGCTGTGCTAGTCTTCCGCCCATCTCCCAAGAGGAAGCTCTGCATATTTTGGGGTTTCAGCCACCTTTTGAAGAAATCAAGTTCGGTCCATTTGCCGGCAATGCCACGCTGATGCGGTACGCAAGCTGCTTCATCACTTCTTCTAATAATATAAGTGAAGGATGTTACTGGAGCGTGTAATCAGTGTATTTTTTTTATTATTATTATTTTGCAGATGGTTCAGACAAATCAATGACAATTTCCAAGTGCAGGGCTGCTCCTATATTCTGTACAAACCACATGGAAAACACAAGACAGCAGGAGAAACAGGTGAGTGTCTTAAATGTCGAGAACAAATGAATATAGCGGACGTCACAAGTGCTTCCTGTTCTTTAGCCGAAGGAGCTCTGATGAAGCTGACACAAGGGCTGAAGGAGGAGTCTATGGCTTACATTTACCACTGTCAGAACCACTACTTCTGCCCAGTGGGCTTTGAGGCCACACCAATCAAACCAGCAAAGGCTTACAGGTTGGTGGTTATCCTTCTTGAATGACTAGAAAGAGCGTTTAAATGCTCATCACAGTTCTGAGATTATGTTAGCACGTGTTTGGTTTTACCTGATGAACAATCGAAAACCTCAGATGTTGGGTTTGTAATGAAATATGACACTTGTTGCAGATATTTGGATAGTTGGATTAATTACCCAAGCATTATAAGGTGTATTGTTCTTTGTGTGTGTGTGTGAAGGGGCACTCTACCCACAAATGAAATGGAATATTGGATCTTAATTGGTGAACCGAGCAGAAAACAACCAGCTATTCACTGTAAAAAGTAGGTCACTGTTTAGCTTTTGCTACATGTGATTGTCCACTGTTGTTGAGCTGTTTAACAGGAACCTCTCTCTGCAGATGGCTCGACATTGTGACCGACCTCAACACGCAAAATCCCGAATACCTGGACATTCGTCACACTGAGAGAGGGATACAGCAACGCAAGACCAAAAAGGTTCCCATTCTCATGCTTGTTATTTGAAATGCTGCCCTCAACGTATCCGTTTAAGTGTTTTACAAAAACATGGTACATTTGTTGGCAGGTGGGTGGAAACCTGCACTGCATCATGGCCTTCCAGAGGGTGAACCGGGAGAAGCTCAGGCCCTGGGCTCAGTACAGACAGAGGAGCTCACCTGACAGCGACCACGAGGAAGACATCACAGAGTGATGAGGTTCAAGGGGAGGTACCGGGGCGTGATAGCAGACGCTAAAGCAGCGCAGAGGTGGGGGCATTTCCACATTTCTGAGGTCTTTGTGCGGCTTAGTGTTAACAAAAGCCATATAAACACTGAACCAGATAGAAGTCAACCAGCTCTTTTAAGTCTTAAACATCAAATGACATTAAATTTCCACCAGTAGTTATATAGTTTGCTTAATCCTGAGAAAGAAAGCAGCTGATGATGCCTCCATTAGTATTTTCAGTATAACATTATCAGTCTCTAACATCGTTGTGGAGAATCTGTCACCTCTTCTTTAACTGCAGCAGCAGGATAATGTTGTTTTTTTCTGCTGACAGAAGAGGGTATTGAGCTTTTAAAGACTGCCATCCATCAATTCAACTCATTATTTGGCTTTTAAGCCCGCAAGTCTTAAGAGTCGTTGAATTTTCCTGCTGATGAGCCTGGGTGTGGTCATATCTGAAGCCTTTTATCCTTTCACATGCTCCTCTATCTGCACTTTCCTTTAATAATTAGTCATTAACTATTTTAAATCATTAACAAGACGGCTTCAAGAGCACAGCACCATGAAGCAGCATCTGGAGCTTTAATAATAGGTTCGTATATCTTTATGTGAGTTCTGGAAAGGCTTTTTTTTTTATCATATTTTCACTCAAGTCATAGATTAAGTCAAATATTTCTTTCCATAATATATTAAAACTGTTTATTATCATCACAGTTTAAAGTGATTTGGCAGCCTGATGAGTTAAAAAGCAATTATGATTGTACATGGTTAAAGAGGTTTTGTTTGCTGGTCCATTAATGTTTTGTTGAAACAGTGAACAAAAAAAATCTCCTGAAATGTTCCTCAACATTTGAGTATCAGGACTAACTGGTATTTATTTAAGGCCTTAATTTATTTTTTAAGGACTTGCATTTAGAGTGCATTGAATAGGATCAGAATGAAAAGGAGGGAATAAAAATAATCAGCAAATGGGCACCTGACAACTTTGTTGGACAGCATGAGAGACCATCCGTTTAACAGCAGCGGGGCACTTACAAGTGGACCGATGCCCTCCACTGGTTGCAAAAAAGGGGGAGGGATAAAAAAATGTTGCATAGAAACGGCTGACATGCATCAAGCACAAAAAGGATCATCAGTTTCAAAGGTGCACCACCAAACCACTAAAATTCACACGTTGCATAAACACTTTTTAAAGTGATTAAGTCTTTTTCTTTTTTGAAATCCAGTATATATACCAGAGCAGGAGGCTAAGCTGTTCTTACACGTTACAGCTAGAATCACTTCACCTCAAACTCACCAGTGTTACTGAGCACATTATAAGCAGCTGCTTCTGCCTAGAAAACGCACAGTGCTGAAACCTTCAGTCGTACTCTGCAGGAACAGCAAGAGGTGGTTAGTTTAGTGGAAATGCCGTCCAGTCAAATGTTTGTGGAAAAAAACTGACTCTGTCGTGCTTCGTGACTCCTTCAGTAGATTTTTGACAACAGGGGGACTGTACAGATATAACACCTTTCAAACTTTGACAATGTGAACCAGAGAAGATGAATGTTTGTTTCCATGTTCTTTTCCAGACATATTCTCCATTCTGCACTTTTGTTGGCGACTTTGTAGCATCATTTATCCCAAAACAGATGTGAGTGTACAGGCCTGCTCAAGTGGGTTTTGTTGTAGTTCTTTATGTACCTATTGATTTTACAATAAATTTTTTTTATAAACATGTCAAACTTTCATATGTCTTCATAGCAATGTTTATAACCTTTTCAGTTGTTTTTATTGAAATATCTAATAATCTGCTTTAATTTCAACCTGCTGCAATGAAAGTTGAATTAGCAACTGGAACCAGATGTTTAGAAATCAGAGGCCAGGTTTATATCTTATACTCTGGATCATTTGATTGGTAGTAAATTGGGACTAAAATATCTAAAACGGTGGGTCATCTGTCCCTCTGGTCTCGTTGAAGGACAGCATCAACTGTATAAACAGTCTAATCATATGACATGATATCAAGTTATCAGAAATATCTTTATATAAAATGGTAAGAACCTTTACAGAAGGTCATTTGGCATCTTTTAGTGTTTTGGGTGAGTCTGCACAGATCCTTACACCTGGAATTTGATAAGCTTCTTGTTTTCTTAGTGGCAGATCGTTTAAAATGTCTTGGCGGTATCTGAGGAGCTGCCTTCAGGTTTTCACAGAGGCCCTGTGGGGTTCAAGTCTGAAATCTTTCCTTTTTATATACGCTAATAACGGTGTCTTTAAAAAAAACAACAAAACACTTAAAGCTCAAAATTCTCATAATAGCTTTTATTAGAATACATGCAAATACCTTGGGAATATTGCACTCTGTTCCAAATCAAGACAGAAAGAAAAATGTATAAAATTTGTTACTTTACAGAAGGTGAAGAAAAAATAGATTCAAAAAGGAATGATGTTTCTCTCTGAAAATGAGAAAAATGGGTCATTCCAGACATTGTTTAGCTTTGATTAATAAGTTGACTAGAGAGGGAAAAACATAAAGAACAGAAAATGAAAGGCAGCTCAGCTTAAATGGTGTCAAATGCTTAAATGGCCACTAAAACCAGAGAGATGTGGAAGAAAAGTGAAAACTAGTCAAAATGGCAAAGACTCAGCTCCAGGGTGATCAAAGACGGTCTAAAGTTATTAAAAATTTGTGGAAATAATACATTTGATTTAAAAATGTTTCTATAAATATATATTTTTTATTTATATCTGTCTTCATATTCATCTCATTGGCCCGAAGCCTGATGTGTAAGTGATGCTTACAAACAAAATCCATCTATGTGTGCCTGACTGATTAAGGTGTTGTCTAGAGTTATGACAAAGATTGTATGCATCATTGCATGTTTCTTCCAATCAGTTTAAGTCTTGAATCAGCGTACAGTTTTATAGAGATCCTGTGTCAGGTAGAGCTTTGCAGAGGTGCAGTTTTAGGACTGTCCAGCAGGGGATGATGATGTGCAACATCTTTTTAACTGTTGTCTTAGCTCTGCAATGTTGGCAGGACTAATACAGCAGCATCCACCTGGCAGGTAAACACAAACATGCTCACTGCTAGCTTTATAAAACATGAGATAAGTGAATAGAAGAGGAAGCACTCGACCTTACCAATCAAAGCAGCTCCCTGCTTCTCCCACGTTTGGCCTAGGTCAGATTTCCATCCTGAGGTCGGCCCTGATTCTACCCACCTTAGTATGGAGAAAAAAAAGAAAACAGCAGCGGAGAAAGAAAACAGGCCTAAGTGGAGGAAAACTAGCATAGCCATATACTCTGTTCCAGTAACATGTAGCTTCTGGTTGTTCAAATTCCAATAT
>JBAMYA010047971.1:0-10100 GCA_037176975.1 Arrhamphus sclerolepis
TCATCATCCTCCTGCCTTTAAGGCTCACGTCTCCTCAAGTTACACACCTCATTTACTTTTTCCATACTTTTTTTTTTAGAACGCTGGACCAGTATCTAGTATACTGTGTATACTGCAAGTCCTCCACTTATTCCAGACAAGATTCAGAGGTGGGAAACACTTGAGCTTAATTATTCTGGATGCAAAGTCATTACATCATCAGATGTAAAATATCAGCAAGGTTATAAACTTTTCTTGCTTCATTAAAAGGAGCAGTCCAACACTGTCATTTTTCAAATCTTCAAACGAAACCTGCATAATTAAACATCATTTTATCAGGGATTTCTTTTTATTTCTATCAAACAAGAAAGAAAAATAAACAAATCAGATAATGCCATTATATCACTGAAGCATTTTCCTCTGCAAAGCAATTCCAGTTTTTGCATTTGTTCCTCGGTCATGGAACAGCCTTGCCCACACATTTTCCTCTGTATTTTCCGCCAACAAGCTGTGCTGTGGACTCGCTCACAATGTCTCCTCATTGCTAACACAATGCCAACACGTGTATTCAAAATATAAATAAATAAAGCAATTTTGTCTGACAAAGCGTAAATAAATTCCTTTGAAACGTGTCACCTAAAGAGCCTCAGAAGGTCACATCCATTTTTCTCAATTATACAAACTTCTGTAGAAGAACACGTCCATACATGAGTCATGAACTCAACAAAATACTTGACAGTATGCTTGTTTATCCTTCTTTTTTAATCCCTTCATAGATTAAGTGCACCAGCTGTTCACATTAATCCTAAAAATCATATGTTAAGTTTCCCATGAAAGGGAGATTATGCATGGTATATTTCCAAATTATTTTTATTAGTGATTATTGTAGTCTTTACATAACAACATATCAGAGGTTTGGATAAGTTCAACATTTTTTTCTTTGTCTTAATTCTTTTGGTAATTATTTGATTTTGCACTAGGGCTGAGCAATTAATTAAAAATTAATGGAAACCAACATTTGGAACCAATAATCAATGTAATCTTGCTCATGTCACTTATTCCAATTATTTCTCTTCTTTAAAATATAGATTTAATGACCATATTCAGTTAACTTGTGTGTGCTTACTTTTGCTTATTTTAAAATCAAAGATATGTAGTCTTTGGTTAGAAAAATATCCCAGTTCAATCAATCCAGATACTTTGTACTTTTATTCTCTAAGGCTGCCAGTGTTAGTATATTAATGTCATTATTCAATTTAAACTGATACTTGGATTCTGTGCACGGTTTAGCAACATGAATGTCAGAAAATGACGTAGAAGTGTAATTCTACTGTCTCTGTTTTGTTTTGTTTTTAAATAGATTTCAAAGCAATCAGCAGCGAATGATCAATACACCATCAAACCACCAAACTTTTTTTTTGTCCTTCAATGTGCCAGACGGCAAATTATTTCCTCAAAAAAGGATGCTGGATACATCTATACAGTGTTGCATGCGTTTATGTTACTATTAAAATTAAAATGTCCACAAGCCATTACTGTTGTACAACAACATATGGAGGCTTTTCATTTGAGGAGGAAGGATTTGCTTTACTTTTTTTCTTTTAGCTAGGGGCCAGAAAAAATATGATCCAAACATCTGTTTTGAATCACAAGTAGCCTTAATGACAGGAATACCACTCGCAAATGACTTAAACTTAAACTTCAACAACACATGGACACCTAAATGTGGGGTTCTGTGGAACTTCAGAGGAAAAGTGAGGACCAAGTGGTACAGAGATGAACAAACACTGATTCAGAAGAAATTTACTGCTTAATGTAAAAATAGGGCATATCGCTATAAATGTACATTTACCAAGCTTTGTTACCACCGACTCCTGTAAGGGAAATTGGCAGACATACTTTAAAAAAAATAGTAATAACAGACTCTTGCAGATCATTTTCCCTTCTAATATGATTTTAGCTACTGATCAACGACTTCAGAGGACTTACAGTACTGATGTTCATTGTTACTGAAGTGAATAATTGCCTGAGCCTCCATACCAAACCATCATGAAATCTAACGTCATAGATAACTTTTAGCACAAGGAAAACATCAAATATCGTTACACAACATGAAAATACGAACTACATATATGTAAATTTCAACATTTCCTTGTGAACCCACTCATCTCTAAATATAACATCACGTGACACACTTTCAAGCAGCCACATTAGTTGATGGTGAAAACTGAAGAAAGTACATACCTCATCAGTTCAGTAACTTGTGATAATAAGGCTGGGCAATATGACCTCAAATCAAAATCAGAAATAACAGGACATTTTTATCTTGATTACTAATATTGAATGATTTTAGTTTAGTTTCATTGTTTTGCCCTCAAAGCACACTGCCCCTGTTTTTGCTGTAAATATGCTCAACTAAAAAAAACGGGGATATTTTTCAATGAAAGAGTATCTTCAGATAAAATCATCTAGGTCCATTATTAATGAAAAGGAGGGTGAACTTTCAAAAGGGACCTAAACATCATGAACCAAAATAGTTCTGAGTGTGAATACTTTTCTCTTTGGAGAATAATAACGTATATTTGAATTGAATAGGATGGAACAGAATACGCATTTGAAGCAAAATGGCAGTTAATGTTCTCCCTGGGGACAACAGTCTTATGTGAAAATAAACTATTTCAAGCCTCTCTGGCAAGGCCCAGAAATCCCTCGAGTGATAGTGTAGAAAGGGATTTAACAGCTACCCTAAATACCACCACTTGCCATTGAGCCTAATCATGACAAGCAAATAAATAAATAAATAAATAAATAGCTTCAATTTGCAAGGGGACAGAAAGATTGGACTTTGGAGCAATCTCATGGATCCACATTTACTTTGTGGCAGAGTGATGGTCAGATGAAGGGGAAAAAAATGGCAGACACGATCATGTATCCATCATTTATGATACGGGTTTACTTCAGCTGGTCAGGTCTGAGCTCAGAAACATAAAGTACAGGCACAAAAATATGAAGTCAGCCAACTACCTGAAGATACTTAACGGCATATTCCGCAACACAATGTTCCCTACTTCAACTCCATATCTTACACACAAAAGGAAAAAAAAAAAAAAACAACAAAAACCACAACAGCCTTGAGTTCAAAGTATTGTATGCATGGAAACCACACAAGTGAGCAATACACACACAGAGAGAGGCTGAGCCAACTCACTTGACTAAGAAACTATGAAATATGATTTTACTTGATGTACAAAGAAAAAGTAAGAAAGAAAACAAATCTGGAATTGATTGCCAAATATATGTGGCTGGCTATTAATATTCCAGGGCAGCCTGCCCAAGAAAAGTCTATGTGTTGGAAAATCTTGATTTTCATTGTATGGGCTCCCACCTTTTGAGCAATTTTAGTCAAAACCATATCCAATAAGCAGTGAGGTAAGCATATTTTTAACATTTGTGTATGGTACCAATGATGAAAACAAAACAGGCTGTACAACTCCACTTGAACAAGGGACAACAGCAGCACATGGCAGCACTTCAGGCTGTGGCATCTACGCAATTACAAAATAAATAAATAAATGAACTTTCCTGGTTTTAGAATTTTTATGTGAGCACACACAAAGTTTACGAGATTCTTTTTTTAATCAACTTTGAAACATAATTAACACATGGCTTTTTGTTGCCTTCCTAGGATAAATAAGCAGCTATCATAAACAGTCATGAACTAGTTATCAAAAATACTTTATTTTCTTTATATTTTTATGAAACTGGTCCAATTGGAAAACATTATCATGTGCTATTCAGAAGTATTCAATTCTGCAATGAGAAATCACTGCAATAAGAAACACAGGACATAAGACAGACAATATATGAAGGGTAAAATTAATCAGACCATTTTTCTATCACAAACAAACCCAAAGCTACTAGACTTTAGATATGGTCTTGTACGGGTACAAATAAATACAAGTTTGATATCCACCTACTAACAATTTATAAAAGGCAAGAATTAATGAATTGCAATAAATGAAATGCAATTTGTTGAACGGCAAATGTAACTATACAATAGTCGGTCAGACAATGAGACAGATCACAGAACCATCAATTATCCAACTCCTAAAGTGCTTCCAATGAGATTAAGAAAGCAAACAAAACATGAACTGTGAACTTTCTGTTAAAGTAAAAGCTTTAATGCCAAAGCATTTTGCTTGTGGGTGTGCCTAGAGAACCAGCGCTAAAAACAAATGCTCTTTGTGAAGTTGTAACAGAAAGTCAATTCATGAAGGTTTTGGAGGACAAAACATTGCATGGCTTTATACTTAGTACAAATATTCAAATAACTCATAAATGGCACTAAAAAAAAAAAATTCATTCTAAATTTAAAAAAAACAACACAAACAAACGAGCCCACACCTGAACCTTGCAGACCTGCATCTCAGCAGGTACATTTTTATTACAAACAGCAATATAATGTCAATAAAATATATCTGACAGGAGGATTTTGTTATTTTGGAGTTGTTTTTTATTATCTTGCAGGACTCTGTTACATTACATAAGCCATTCCCTGGGTGCTAAACAGAAGATCGAGACCATAAAAGTCACAGTTGAGACCATGAAATACATTCCAAAATCAATTTAATAAAAAGTGATGATATTCATCAACTAAACTGCGTGAGGAAAGCAGCTGGCCAGATTCTTACAATTTCTGGTGAATAGTGTGCCAGACTACATACAAAGCTTCGCCAGTAAAGACGAACAATGCCCTACTGCAAAGGAAAAATACACAATACAGTGAGGGTGCAGTGCAGACTGCATCCATTAATGCCAGCATTTCCCCTCACAGTGTTATTCCAAAACTAAAAAATAAATTGATTATAGTTTGACAGAGAGGCCCCCTAGTGCATATAATTTCAAAGAAGAATTACTGAACAACCACAATCCACTGATGTGATTGACATCAATTCAAACCATAACAACTTTATTTTTGTCTTATAACTTCAGCCTGGTGCACCTAGCACTATGATATGACCATATAATGTTTTTAATAAGACACTTTCAAACAACTTTTCTTGATGGGAGGACGTATCGTTGATTTGTAATATTTTCAAGGCACAAAATAAAGACTGAAAAGAGCAGTGTAAACAACTCAATGGAGCAAAAAATGTTAAAATCATCAGTTTGAACTTAATTTAAATAAAAATTTGTTTACTTTAAGGAAGTGTTGTCTACTTCTTGTCATCTCCTAGCCTTACTATCGTTAAAAACCAGCCAAGATAACATCGGACTACCCTCCAGCTTGTATCTTAGGGCAGCTGCATATCGCTTATTGGCACAAGTCACACAACAGCGGTGGTGAAACTAGCTCACAAGCTACAGTAGCCATCATGGCAGAGACCACTACGAGACTCAAGAAAGTAACGACAGAAGATAAAATGAGAGACTAACCAAGCAGGAGATCAAAGAAGAGTAAATCATGAACAGCGTTATAAAAGCGACTTAAGCGTGAGCTAAAAACAATCGAAGTTCCTTTGTGATGCTTTAAATTGAGCGTTGCAATTTCATGGAAATCCTGACAAATTCCAGTGAAAAATCAACTGTCATAATCAGTGCTGCTACAGTTTTATTTATCTATCTTGACATCTTGAAGCCCAGTGAATTGGATTTTTGCATCCACAGCTTGTGACACCCAGAGATAAGGCTCATTACTACAAGTAGAGTAAACTGTTTCTCCTGACTGTTGCTGCACACAACAGATTGCATGCTTAGCATTATTTCCAACTGATCCATCCATAGTAATCTAACAATGAGAAGTGGGTCAGGCCAGTGGAGCAAAAGCCTGCACAGAGCAGCAGGCTTGATGATGAGCCCCGTACAGGATCCTGGTTTGCATTAACGAGCAAGGTGGATGGAAAAAATCTGTCGTCTAGACGACCAACTGTACATCCCCGTGACTTTCAAGACTTTGATAAGCCAGTGTAACGAGTAAAGGCGCTGCACTGAATACTTTCATTTCCCTCTCTATCTAAAACCTAAATGTTAATCCATAGTTTCAGTTCTGAGAAAATTACTTTCACTTACAAACAAGGGCTTAAACCAACAATGAACATGCTTCACAAGACTCACAGAAACATTTTTAAAAAGCAGATTTAATTGCAGGAGTTAAAAGATCCTTTTTTTTAATCCTCAGAAGAGGCTTTCACCTACACAAGACACAAGCCCGTCACAGCATCCTAAATGACTGTAACAGAGTAAAAGCAGACTTTTTACAAATCTTTTTTCAGGATCAATTTCATCAACAGTGGTGAGTGTGAAGAAAAAAAGATAGAAAATCCATACCCCTGGTTCCTTCCAAGAAGTGATTTTTGACTCCATTCATTCCTCTGGTGACGCCAGGAACATTTTGTCCCTTGGGCACGTGATATTCATTTTTAAGTTGGCGTTGGGATGCACAGAGCTGATGAAAGGCACTGTTTACCTATTGTTCATAGCATGCTATGGCAACTAAGAGAATTTAGTTGATCTGGCCCATCTGACACTGCAGGACAATAGGAACTTTAATGTTTTCTTTTATGGCACATTAGCTGAATAGTTTTACTTTTGTTTCCAGGCCACATCATTACTCATGCTCAAAAGTGCATGGGTTACAATGAAATGCAGAAGTTTTAACAATTTACAAAGTGCAATTTTAACATGGATGTGGTGCCAAAAAAAGTTTTCATACATTTATCTGTGAATGATTAGATATGTGTGAAGAGTCGTTTCCTGTTCTGGATGAAAAAAGAAAAAAAAAAGTGAGGCTGGACTTTAGGAGCAACTGTAAGATGAAGCATTAGTGGTTTCCTGTCCTACAACAAAACAAATGTGGAGAGGGAGAGGAGGGGAGACTTAAGCACAAGGATTGCCTTTCGTAGCAGCTGGATAACGTTACGCCCATCAACACTCTTCCGGCAAAAATAAATATAACAAGAAATTCTTGAGGAATAAGGCTGCAGGAGCTAAAAATAGATACATAACTGAGCATGCTGGACACCCAGAGTGCAGGACGACCAACACAAACATTACGAAACAAAAAAAACACGAACATGCATGTAGGTTATCAATAATCATCACCCGACTTTTGTAGTCAGCGGACAAATGTGATCAGGGAGGGGCCAGATTTGGACTTATATGATCAAATATGAGCAGTGCACAAGTTTCCCCTCTGGCTGGTACTGACACTGGACCTGACAGGCGTAGCTGCGATCAACAGGGACAGGATGTGAAAATTTAAATCGGGAAAAGTTTCTACTGTTCCAGGTCAAACACCATAACGCGTCGTGTCTGGAAACCCACGGGCGACTGAATGTGAAGAGTGTGCTTGACCTGTAAATACATTTATGTGGGTGGTATTAAACAACTGGTCGGTTAAGGAGAAAAAAAGGAAGTGTTTCCAGTATTCGCCTAGCCGTGTGGCTAACGTTAAGCTATATAGCATCAACATGACCACAACTGACTGACGGCCTGGACACAAACCTCAGTCTGAGAGCCGCCCGCAACCACACTTACCGGCTTTCTCGTGATCGTATCCCACGACAATAAAGTAGTCAGCCAATCTAGCCATATTTGCTGCTTTTCCCGAGTTATACCAACACAATTCAGCATTTTCCCTTCTTCCAAGGCACAGCCATGTTTGACAGAATGAACGTCACTGCGCTTGCGTGCAGAAGCGGGATACATCCATGGGCGTGGGCCCTGGAGTTTACAAATGTCTCAACACAGCCTCTTTTTTGGCTCTTAAGGACACGGTCTTTTTTATTTTGAGTACAGCAAAACGTCCCGTTAGCACACTACAACACATATATACTCTACTGTAATTTGGATAAATTGCATATGTTTTTAAACCGTACCAAATCTCTTCCAGGCTCTCTAGTAGCTTCTCAGGAATTCGAGGAAATACCTGCTTCACTCACAGATAGAACAGTTAAACAGTTAAATACATAGATAAATGATTAGAAAATATAATATATAATATATTTTGGTATGTTACTGTTGATGCTGTTGGATACTTCCACAAAGGGTACAATCAGGGAAAATTTCATTCATGATTAAATTGCAGCATATGATGTGTAATAATGATGTCAGTCACGTAGTAAGAGAAATATTCCCAAACTCTGTGGAGGACAGTAATTCAATAACAGTGCATATAGCAATGTAACATTTTTCAGCAATGATGATGTGACTTTTAAACACATTTTCAGTATTTTTATATAGATTATTATTCTGAGAATGTTTTTGTTTGATGGTAATGTTCTTGGTTATGACTTGATTTACTAAATAAAAGGTGAATTATTTTTGTTAACATTCTCATATCTAAAACATTACATTGTTTTATGGGACAAAGTTCTATGAATTTGGCTATTTAATTTTTCAGAGGTTTGTTGGTACAAATTTCCCTTCTAGAAATTCTTGGCAGTTTCATATCAATATACAAAATAAATATTGTATCAACCAAAATAAAGAAATATATTGTGATATAAATTTTTGCTTTATTGTCCAGCACTATCCAAACTTGTATGCTACACACAAGTCTTCAATTTTTAACACCAATCAACTAATCACCACCAGTCAAGTCTTTTTTTCTTTTTATTATTATTATTATTATTCAACAGTACAAAGAGGCAGTCATGCAAAGCCATAAATCTAAAACTCACAAGATTATGAATATGCTCAAACTGCAACACTTGTTAACATTTCATTGAGTGCCTTCGTTTGGTGGAAAGTGCTACAACAAAAAAATAAGGATACTTGCTGCTGTCACAGAGCAAAGGAAAAACTCCTGTGGTTAGTGCACAATATTTAATATTTATGAAAACAGGAAAAGCTGTCACATGTTATAACACATGGAGGATGGCTCGTGTATGTGACAAATACAGCGACCACCAACATTTTCAACAATAGCAGGAACACAGCAAGCAATTTCCCTCAGTCTTCATCTGTGTTTTCAATGTCTAATTTCCCACATATTGCTTTTGTTTGCTAGAAAAAGAAAATAGAGAGAGAAAAGGTCAAAGTGATGAATCCATGCCAATATATGAAGAAATGGAGGCTGTGTGTTTGCTTATTGTGTTTACCTTTGCTCAAGAATGACAAGAATTTCACGGAACCCCTAACAAGAGATTTCTAACCGTATCAAAGCATCACAGTAATTATGAATCAATGTCTATTTTCTGACTCACATGGGCAATTCCTGTCTTATGAGCCAGACAGAAAGCAAGTAGAAGCTGATACAAAATCTGTCAGTCATGTTCTGACAGCAGCTTCTCAGAAGACAAGCAAAGGATTGCTATATAAGGAAGCCAAACGGCAACAGCAGAAATTTGTTGTCATGATTGCACCATCTCTTGTTATAAACTCTGGTAAGGGGATTACTTGTCTGCTGGAGCCAATTATCATTACAAAGTGCTTACAAAACATTTTCTAGTTTACAGCACATGTGTTTGCCATTTATCTTTTTCTTTTTGAGTTAAAAATGTGACACCACCCATGGAATGGGGCTGCATAAGATATAAATAAACTCGGGAAGATTTTGTGATAGCAATAATAATTGTGAGATATGAATTATGGAATCCTGATATGCCACAACGGAATGTCAAGTATTAAGCAAATCATAATTGTTTAGCTTTTCTCCATGTTTAATGAAACAGAAACAAAAATCAAAAATGAAAGTATTTCATAAATGAAAGTGTTTCAAACACTATGACTCATGGAAATTTTTACTCTGGAGTTTCTTCGCCAGTTAAACTCAAAGTTGTTTTTTCACCCCTCTCTGGCCATTACAACATTTCATAAACCCAAAAGTATGAAATTGTTAGGGTGTAGCACTTTTTGGACTCCTTCGGTGTTTCTAATTTTTTCTTCATAATAGTATGCTTATCTTCAATATAGAGATAAAGGGTCACTGTCTGCATGTCAGTAAGATAAGAGCTGTGATAAGAAGAAGTCTTCTTCTCTTTGGGTTACCTCTTTTGCTGTGTTCTGAAAATGTTTCCCCTGAGGTGCTTATTTTGAACACCGCTTGAAATTCTTTTTCCTGGTGCTCTGATAACACATATCTTACTTTCTGTGTTGCTTTCAGTATTTAGCTTTACTAC
>JBAMYA010047972.1:0-10099 GCA_037176975.1 Arrhamphus sclerolepis
AATAAATCATTACTTACTTGCGGACATAGTAGATAACTACTGCCAGCACCACTAAAATAAGTATGACAACAATGACCACAGCTGCGATTAACCCTGCCGTCTCTGTATTCGGAGAAGAGCTGTAGAGACTAAAGCGCTCACATCTGCTGCCCTTGTAATTTTCAGTGCACCTAAAGTAAGAAAGTGAAATAAAAAAAGAAATCTGTTCAAGATGTTGCCATGTTTTTGTCTACATACATTCACACATTTAAGCTCCACTTAATATCAAAGAAAATTAACCATTATTATTTGTTTTTTTCTTTTTAATGAAACTTACACGCAGGTGAGTGTGTCCATGGAAGGTATTTTAAAGCACGTCCCTCCATTCATACAGTAGCTGGCGTCGTGCCCAGTACAAGGCTCACCGTGATCTATTAAAGTCACAACATTTAAAGAAAGTTAGCTCTAACGGATCTGAATAGTCCCTGTTTAAAATCATCATTTGAATTTTTAAAGTTTTATCAAATGATTATTTCTATATTTACCTGCCATCATTTGGGATGATTTTGGCTTACTGTCTCCTGAGATCAAGAAATAAACACATAAACATGAGCAAGGTAAAAAAAAGGAAGGAAACTCTTACCTGAAAGGAATGTACGTCAGACGTTCAGAATGCCGACTATGAAAAAAACTTAAAATATGCATACAGCTACTTATGAAACTTTTGTCTCAAATTCATCATAAAACAACCATGAAATTATTCATTTTAAATAATACCTTCATCTCAAATAAATAAAACAAATTTGTACTTACCTACGTTTGGTGGTTTGCACAGGTTCCTGTCTAAGTCTCAGTGACTCCTCGATTGCTGAAGACTCTCGTGTGGGTGTGTTTTTGCTTAAAGAATGTAGTGATTGCAGTTTGTCCACTTTTTGTATGGCAAGTTAAATGTCAGCATATTATCCAATGATTGCTTGAAATTTGTCAGTGTTTTGTGCTGGTCGGTCAGCACTTCACCAATGTTTATATGTCTAAAAAGTCTTCAAGAAGTACTTTTGATAAAGTTGACCTATGTGTATGACACTTTCACATGATGAGTAATGACGTTTTTGTTTTTCACTCTTGGATGTGTAGTTGCATCATGGAATCAGGTAGGGGGGTTGAGGGAAGTATCTGTTGTGCATGTGAGAACAGCATTTCTGGGTATGACTGGAATGCAAAGAAGCCATGAATGGAATCGTGGGAACCTTTTGCTTATTAACAACACACTATTTCCTTCAGAGTAGTTATTATTGTCCTTCCTCAGAACCGTTAGTTGACTCATCTTCTGAGTATTTTTCTTTTATACGGGCTGTGGTCAGTTTTTTTATTTTTTTATTTTTAAATAGCTCAGCCTCCTATTTGGGGGGAGGAAGAATTTCTATATACTGTTGTATTTAAAATGGTAAATGATCTTCCAGTAAGGAACTTTTCTCAAATGTGCCTGTCTAATAAGTAATGACATAATTGTTGATTTTCTGTAAGTATAATGTTTTTTTTTAATGTCGAGAAACCTTTCCGATGTTTGTTTGTTTGTTTAATAAAATGTCTGTGACATGCTTTGGTCAAAATACCTGTCTTTCTCTAGCAGTTAGTTGAAGAGGCAGCTGGAGAGACTGAACCGGAACAAGGCTGCAGGCCCAAATGGCGTTAGCCTCAGAGTCCTGAAGGTCTCTGAAGACTGGATATGAGGGATTTCACAGCATCTCTTTGATCCCAACCTAAGCCACAAGAAGGTTCCAGTGCTATGGAAGATGTCCTGCCTTGTTTCAATACCAAAAAGAAAGAAAAAAAACAAACACTCACTCATCTGTCCTTACTGACTATAGTTGCCCGGATTACTGACTACCTGATAAGGTCACAGTTTGTGAGACTGAAGGGTAACGTCTCTCACCAGGTGGTCATGGACACAGGAGCACCTCAGGGGTCTGTACTCTCACCATTTCTGTTCACTCTATATAGCTGAGCTGTCCAATACAATTCAAGTCCTGACAACTATACTCATGACTCTGGTGTTGTGGGTTGTGTTAGTGTGGGACAGGGGACTGAGTACAGTGAACTGGTGGACTGCTTTGTGTCATGGTCAGGAAACAATCATCTTATCTTAAACTCAGTGTCAGAAAACATTAATATTGATTTTAGGAGAACCAGCTATGTGCCAAACACTGTTTCCATCATGTCAGAAAAAGTGGAGGTGGCAGAGGAACATGAATACCTCAGTGTTGACCCATATAGCAGCCTGGACTGGAGATGCAATACTTTCTACAAGAAGGGACAAAGGAGACTGCACCTTCTTGAGGAGACTCAGGTTCTTCAGTGTCTGAAGCAAGATTTCGTACTTCTTCTATAAATCTGTAGTGGAGATAGCACTTTCATTTGCAGTTATCTGTTGGGGAAGCTGTGTTAGAGCAAAGAATGTTTCATAAAACAAAAAACAGTGCATAATACTGTACATCCTCCTCACAACACATCGATCATCATTCAGCTACAGGAAATCCTTCCCACCCACAGCAATAACAAACTACAATGCTCCTTAAAGTGACTAAACTGACTGACTTGGTTACAGCAGTGTAATTCATTTGAATTTAATTAAATTGAATCTGAAATGGGGTGGAGAAAAAAATCATTCTACTTAGCATGTCTGAATGGCTCCTCGAATCACACGTTTTCACTCTAAGGTAAAGTGATAGTATTGGGTTATACCAGAGTCATGGTTTGGAAGTGGGAGACTGTTTATTAACTATGCTTATGTTCTGAAATTACATCTTGCATCAATTTATTCCTTATTACCTTGAGATGTCATTTGCCAGTAAAAACAGATAGAATGTTAAAGCAAAAACATCTAAAGGTAAACTTAAGCAAAGAGTATTATTACTGAATATCTCTAGAAGATAGTTTGCCTCTACTGTAAGACCAGACACTATGATGTCATAATAACATTTACTCTTTGTGAAGTGATCTGAGCATAACTGAAGTGTTTCATCATTTATAAAAGTCAGTAATATTTCTTTATGAAGGCTTTCAAGTGTTTTTTTCCTTTTTTGCCCATTTCTATCTATATTTTTAAATATAAATTAAGAGGGCAAACGGAGAAAAACAGCATTACACAATCTTTTTAATTCCACAAAAACACTAGAAGTAACTATTAGTGATTTCCCACCCACCCCCCCACATGCGGGTAGGTTGTTATCGCGAGGAGCTGTGAAGCTGAAGAGGTGATGTGAAGCGAGAGCGTTTTTCTACGTCGATGCTTTCAGGGTGGCAAAGAAACAGGACGTATGCAGTCTCTAATGGCTTTCAAATGATTACATCAACGCTCCAAGTATTCATTTTTATGTTTCTTATCTATGCTTGACCGTTCGCTCCTTGTCGACAGCGCTCATCATACATCTGGAACCGCTGGAAGCCTATATTCAGCACCTGGACAGCTCCCGGTCATGAACCTCGTCTTGGTATCGGACACATGGAGTCTCTGATGTGATTGTGGGGGAAGCCCTGCGAGCACATTATGCCTCCCAATTCAGTGACAGCTTTGTCGTCTTAGCTGAAGAATGGTGCTTCCAGTCCGGAGGAGGTGTTTTCATCGGGAGCTATCCTCTGAGAGGCGATACAAGTGCGTGGCCAGCCCAGATTTAAGGCTAATCACAACCTACTCACAGCAAGATCGGAGCTTTCCTTACACTGATCAGAATCATCGGCGTGGAGGAAGATATTGTCATCATAATTACTGCGAGGGCAAAGGAGTTACGATCATACTGTACACAATGTAGAGCAAGAAAACAGGTTTGTGTGATTTTGTGTTTCTTCGTGATCTGGTGTTTAATTCAGACCCTAAAAGGTGTATTTCTATTAGTTTGAACATAAGCAAATATGCGGTTTTATTGCCTCTAAGTACAGTATGATAATGTCTCATATCTGTTTAAATAGCTGTTAGGAAATGATGTCAATTGGCAAAGGCTGAAATCTTGAGAAAAAATGGCCCACAGTGATTATTATACGAAATGTAACAGCCCAATATAATTTGCTGCTTTGGTGGACAAGCATCTCCACTGATGAACTAATGCTGTAGGCAGTAGTTATTGTAATAAGGAGCAACTCAAGATGCTGATTATGAAATCCAATCCCCTCAGTGATGTGATTTATTGAGGCCTAGAAACACTTTCCTGTGTAGTGAATTAACTTTGATCACACCTTTGTGATCACTGTGATTTTATTACTATCACAATAGTGTGTTAATCTCTTTAACCTTCTACACAAGTTATGTTTCAATTATCATCTCAATGAGTACATTTTGGGACAATGCAGAAAAAAAAACACTCTTGGCCCTTGAATGACCCTCAGTGATTTGTCCTGAATACACCATTTTCCTATTATTCTCTTATATATGACTCCACCTCTGAGTGTCTAAAGGTGTCCTCACAACCACAGTGAGTGTCCTTACAACCACACACTATCCAAGTGTAAATCTGAATTAAAACGACATTAACAAGAATATTTAATAAGTGCATTCATAGCCCTTTGTTCTAATCATCTGATTTTGCAATGATGATTTATTTTAATAACAATGTCTAACAGAAGCATGATGGCTTTCCAGTTACCCCTGCTGTCATCTGGTTAAAAACCCAGTAGGGGCCTTTCTGTGTGGAGTTTATATGTTCTCTCTGCGCTTGTGTGGGTTTTCCTTGGGTAGTACATATTCCTCCCACAGTCCGAAAAAAATGTTTGCGAGATCAATGGCTGATAATATTAGTCAAAATGTCATGTTTCATGTTGCAGAGCTATGACTTTCCAGGTCTGTTAAGCAGCTGGAGTGGGCATCAATGCCTCTCTGTGCTGTGACACAAAGAGCTAGCATCCTGCTGCACTTGCTATGCAAGAGGTGTGATGTTCCTCGGCTCCTGATTCACAGAGCAAAGCACATATTGGAAGAGATTTAAAATCCATTACAGTTTAGTGCTCCCAAGAAAATAGTTGAACAGCCCACTGCTAAAGCCAGGGTTAGAAGAGGGCACCTTTGGGAAAACAAAAGCGCTGATCTTTCATTGATAATTGTGTATGTGCTTGTGTTTCTCTTGTATATAGATGCATCGTGATTTTGATAGTAAATGTTTCTTTGTGACTATGGAAACTTTAGTAGGCAAAACAGTCTACCTAGCTGCGATGCTGAGCTCCCAGTCACATCCCACAATCTTCTTAAGCAGATGGAGTTCATGCTTTATGTCATAATGTCTTTTCACTGTTTTAATTACTTTGCATTTCTGTATTTTCTTTACATGTAGATGTGGTAGGAGCCAGGTCTCTGCGGTGGTGAAATTATATTTCACACTTGGGGCCACTTTGTGAAGACATATATTTGCAACAAGACCTTGACATGAACAAGACCCAGTAAGTAAAACACCTGCTAAAGTCTTGTTTGGAACAATGAGAGTAAGTTTAAAATGTAAATATCTGTTTATGAACATATAGACTCATGGTACTGCAAGGTCAGCAAGGCAGGGCATGATTAGCAGAAAGGGACCTGTATATTCTTATGAATATACAGGCCCTCTGATGAGTGATTGTGAACAGGGATTGGTTCCGCCATCCCTTGTCTCTGCTGGATTCACTTAGCATTCAGGAGGGATGTTCATGTGTCATCTTCTCTTATTAATAATTACTCTGTGTGTGGTCCTCCAGACAGGTCCCGCATTCTGATTACAGTAGGGTTGGAGCTAAGAGAAGGGAAGGGGGAGGGAGCTGAGTAGGAGTAAGTCAAGTGGAGTAGTGTGGAAAGGAATGAGAGGCGAATGCAAAGTGTGTTCAGTCAACTGCGTCTTCCGCAAAGCACAGGATGCTTCTTACAACCAACAGGGACCTCCGTCTTGGCCTCAGACCAGCAGATTAGTGCAGTTGATGGCTGATTACAAGTAAATTCATGAGAATAAAACTGATTCATGACAAAAGGCAAAAGAAAAATTTAATGCTGCTGAGTGCCAGTGACTCTCTGTGTAGTTACAGATGGAAACTCTCATGCAGAGAAAGGTCTTTGGAGTTATTTTTCACCCCTGCTCTTACACTTGATGCTCCTGTAAAACCCTCCTGCCACTTCTCTCTACCTGCAGCACAGTAGCATCTCTGTTCTTGAAGCAGTGGGATGGGGAAAATATTGGATTTTTACAACGTGTCACAAAAATGTTTTTGAATTTTATATATATATATTTATTTATTCTCAAAATTGTACTGTCAGACTGGTTTTGAGATTTTACTGTATTATTATTACTGATGGAAAGGTTTGCATAGGCTATCTGGTTATTGAGTTGTTAGCGGATATTTCTAAGGCATTTTGTATCAGTTTGACTGCTAACTGCTCTTAAAGAAACTCAGGGATGCTTGTTTCAATCCTTACACTGTTTAATAGCTCAGAAATAATCAGATTCATAGGAGGGCTAAACATTTGACTTGGAGATACTTAAGGTGCAAGAGCTTCAGGTTACATTTCAGTCAACAAAGTTAATGGTTTTCTATAAAGCCTGTTTAAAGTCTTGTGGTGATGGTGGCATTTTTACTCCTGAAGGTGAAATAATATATTGGAAACATTACAGATACAATTTTTAATGCCAAGAAAAAAGTCTATGAAAGGTGGTATTTTCTATATTTATATTCTTGCATTCTCCCCCTTAACACAGCATTGATCAATGTATCCCTGTAAAGCAAGGTTTCCAACTCTGTGCTCCATCTGTATTCTTTATTATTTGGTGGTTGGGTATCATGTATTTCAAAAGCAATATATTATTTTTATACCACAAAGCTATACTGTATTCTCCCTTCCTGTTCCTGTCTTTGTCTCAGCTTTAGCAGGTATAAGCTACAATCTCATGAGCAGTTCTTTCTGTCAGAGTTAACAAAAGCTTTGTACTTTGCACTGGACATTGATGCAATGTTTGATCACTTTTGATTTTTTATTTTATTTTATTTATTTTTTGCATTTTTAGCATATTTGAATCGGCCTTAACCATATTTGAAACAATCTGACACCAGTGCTCTCAACAAGCCAGAACTTCATTAAGAGACATGTTAACATCCACTGATGTGACAGAGGCTGAAATATCATTGATCAGAGTGGGAATTCTGAATTTCATCATTGAAAATCTCCATTATCATCTTAACAAAATTCAACACAATGTAATAGCTATTATTTTCCTGTTTTGTGTTCTCAAAGAGCTTGGTAAAAAGCTGAACAGACTGGGTCTGCCTGGTTTCACATAGTCCAAGAAGGACTAGCTTGAAGCTGTGCATTTCTGCTGCTATCTTTTCCAGCCTTGTAGATTGTTTATACTGTACTGGCAATCTGTAGTAATTCCCTGGTCGAGAGGAGGGCAATCAGTGCTACAGCCTCCGCTCAACTTTTGTTGCTGCACATCATAATTCTGAAAATCCTCCCCTCTCCCAGGTCTCACTGTTGGTTTGTTGTCAATGTTTCTGTAGCAGATTGTCTATTTTTATGGGGTGGGGAACTAAGCTCACGCCGGACTCTCCTCCATTTTTTTTTTTTTTTTTTTAAGAAAGGCTTGGGCCGGTCCTTGGCATGGTTTATAATAACTGAGAAAAAAGTTTTAGTTTTCAGGGCAGATGTTCGATCACTTGCACATACCACTAAATCTGTTTTTGGTGGTAAAAGTTGCTGCCAGTATTTATGTAAGAGGCCCAGTGGTCAGCACTTTAAATAACACTGCCAGGGACCATCCATTTATGATTCCTAACCACATGGTCATTTGTTTTTTGGTTGGTTTCTTCTTTGTCTTCGTCTTCTTTTTTCCTTTCTTAAATCTGGCCATTGGTCTCAAACTGCATTTAATCTTCAATTTATCTTTTATATGACTGGAGATTAAAAATATGTCTGTTAGAAGATTGTCATGTAACATGTGACAGGGTTTATTTTCGAAAAGCATTAACTGCTGCAGAGGTGTAGTTTTAACCCGTTTCCCCATCAGTCATTCATGGTCCGTGGTAACTAGAGTTTGTTATTATTAGATGCATATAAAAACAGCCCATCCTTTAGCTGGCAGCTGCTGGCTGTCCTTGCCTGCATCGCTGAAGGGAGCAGAGTGTTCAGATGTGAAGCTTCCACTCCCTCCCCGGGATGGCAAACAGCCACTCCACTGGGCTCTTCTCTTAATGGCTCCTTGCCTGCTCCTGATTGTCTGGTAATGTGATTTTGATGCACTAAACAGTTTGCGTCTGTCATGGATGATCAGGGTCCTCGTTGCCACTGGTCATAGGTGCCAACTCCAAAGATTATGCATTTGGGAAGTAAAGGCATATTTTTTTTGCGGCTGGTGTTTGACTCTCAGGCTGAAACAACTAGGACTCGGCAAAGCATTTTATGTATAGAGGACAAAAGAATAAGAGTCATTTGAGTTTCACATGGAACTAAGTGACATAATAAAGATAAGAAGGAATTATTCTTGGTTTTCTGTGTGTATAACAAAATAAAATTTAAGAGAGTCCATTAAGCAGCTTTTAACCAAGAAGTTAATCGAAGGGGAAAAAAAACACAAGATCTATTTTCTTTTTAACTTAGAGGTGGGTCTGCTCAGTTGTCTTCAACTAGCCGATTTTTCTCACTCTGTTTCACCTTCAGCACAGAGGTTGCACATTTCACCAACCCCATAGCTGTAGCGCTCCCTGTCTTGTAATCAATGCCTTTGTCAACTGATAAGTACTCCAATTATTGATGTCTCCACACTGGCTGCGCTGGGACTGCAGCCAAGCAATGTGAGCCTCCTGTTTCAGGGTGACTTCTCCTTGTCCGCTATTTGCTGAGCTTGTAGAACTGCGCCCCCCCACCCCCTGCACACATTCAGTTTCATTGGGAGATAAAATGATACTTCAACTGGTTCTGCCAAATTTAGCTAGCTTCACAGAAAACATAAGGAGGAGAAACTGTTATTGAGATAAAAAGTTACAATACAATTCATCGGTTTTAACAACTGTGGTTTCGTTGCCAGGATATTGCTATTTCTGATTTTTATTGCATGCCTGTGGTTCTTTAAACTGATTTGCCAAAATCATTAATTTTGTCCATGCGTATAAGTATTTCATCCAAGACTTAAAGCACTGACCTTTATTTACATCCCCACTGAACACTGGCTGGTGAACTACTTTGACATTTTAAGAGCATACCATAACTGAAGGAACTACTTTTAAAAAGCTTTAAATTTTTCAGTGCATGGTGGAAGTTTGTGGCTGCCTGGAAGGCTTACTTTCCAAAAATGTATAAACAATACAAAATGTAAATAGCAGTGAAATCCACTGATTTCTGAATCTTTTATCCTTATATTAACAACATAAGTTGAAAACTGTAACAAAGCAACCCAGCCGGTTATATGAATTTGAAAATTACATCTCATATGTATGTTGTACGGCCAAAGGATTTAAATGTGTGTACCATGACATGAAAGTCTATAAACTTTAATGTTAAAAAATGTTAATATTTTATTCTATACTGCTATATTTTACTTTCAAACCCGATATTATATTTAATTTCTAAACCTCTAAAGCAGTGACTTTGGAAGTTAGAAACACACCGTTGCAGGAGGTATATGCCCTGTGTATTTTAGGGTTCATTTTAAACTTCTTTTGTTTGTTTTTAAATCATCATATGATCTTGCTCCACCCTGTCACTCAGGTCCTAGCTTTACCAAAATCAAAGCAGAAACTCAGAGGGGACAGAGCATTTTCAGTTGCTGCCAAGACGTGAAACAGTCTGGCTCTATGTGTCCACTTTTAAAACATGTCTTAAAACTTACTTTTACTCACTGGCTTTCAACCCAGCATGAGACATTGATTTGATTTTACTTGTTTTATTTTTTCTTCTTTTTTTGTGTTTTTTTTTAAATCTTTTCTAGTCTCTTTTTATTCCTGTTTTAGCTGTATTTTATTGTCTTAGCTGTTTTATGTCTTATGTTTTAAAATTGTACTCCTCAAGTACAGCACTTTGTCTCAACTGTGGTTGTGTGAAAGCACTTTATAAATAAAGATGGTATGGTATGGTATGGTATGGTATGGTATGGTATGGTATGGTATGGTATGGTATGGTATG